>JASANF010011688.1:0-29454 GCA_030248245.1 Trissonchulus sp. WLG1_4 | reverse complement strand
AAATCTAATTGTATGCTCTGTCTTGGTTGTAGGGTTAATCGACTGAAGTAGTTTACTCACCTGGCCGCCAGATCTATTAAGGGTGGATTTCACAAAGGTGGTTTTACATACTAAACCATGGTTTTACGTACCTTTTTATATAGTTTACACATAATTTCTTTACGAAATATAGCCTGATTCGTTACGAATTTCGTTTATTTTCTTAAACCATGGTTTCAGCTTAGCTAAAATTTCAGCAAAACAAAGACCTGCTGTTTCAAATATCAACTGCACTAAAACTATGGTTTAAGAAAATGTACGAAATTCGTTAACGAATTAAGCAATATTTTGCAAAAGAGAATTATGTTCAAATCTAAAAACGTTATATGGTACGTAAAAAATTCATGTTAGTGAACCACTTATTGTGAAATACACTTTGGATTTCCTGAACGAGTAGCTATCATGAATGTATTTGAGGTTGTACAACCGGGGTCTCAGTAGAGGGACCGGGGTCTCCGTCGAGGGCACGGTTGACCTATTTTTGGGCTTGTCCGGGTTTTTTTTGAGGCTCTTGTAGTTGCAGAGCCAGAAAAATGAATGTAAACTTGAAATTTCAGCTTTTTTTTGCTCTTTGGGAGCATTTTCAGCCATCAAAAAAGAGCTTCAGAGCTTCACCCTGACAAAAATAATACAAAATACTTTAGAAAAAATATTGGAAAAATGAATAAGTAAAATAAAAAAAATATTGAAAATTATTATACTGCCTGCCCTCAAGAAAAGTATACCTGTGGGTAGTGGGAGTGCCTAACGCTTCACCGGAATTACGATTTACACCCCATTTTTTCAAACAGGTATTAGGTTTTTACGTGTTATGATGACAAAGCTTTAGTTCCTTTTTGTACATTCATTATTCTTTTTATCTTTATACTAATGCATTATTAATTAGTTTTTTGATTAAAAATATAACCCAACAGGTATATAATTTCCAAAAAATTTCATTAGTTATTGTTTAATTTAAGTGAATTTGTCACGGTTCAGTGATCAAGTGAAAAAGCGTTTTTTTATGGACGTATACTATCAAGAGTACATAATAGTGTCTCACTCTTTATAGAAGAAGAGTTGAGACACTCTACTTCTGCCTGTGTTAAAGCGCAGGCAGATGCGCTCCGTCATTTCCAGCCCACATGTTGCCGTTTTATGCAACATGTGTGTAGCCGATCAGATGCGAGCAATGCTTCTGACTAGCTAGACGCCTGTGCACGTGCTACGCCAATAATTTCGCAGGCGGCCTCACATGCTCCATCAGCATCAGACAGACATGTCTTCTGTGATTGCTATGGTTACTTGACTGCTGCTCGGAGCACGAGTCTGGCCAATCAGAAGCAAAGCTCGCATCTGATTGGCTACCCACATGTTGCATAAAACGGCAACATGTGGGCTGGAAAATGAGCGAGCGCATCTGCCTGCGTTAACACAGGCGGAGGAGGTATTCTAGCTCTTCTTTCTATAAAAAGTAATCACTATTATGTCCTCTTGATACCTATGTATCATTTAAAATTGTGTTTTTTGAAAGACATTCAGTTCTATTTTTAAACCCGTTCGTTTGGTTTAATTTTTTGTTTTCATTTTGACAACATCGTCATGTTAGGGATTTAAAACAAAAACCATTTCCGTAAGGTAGGTACAACACGGCATACGGCCTAAAGATATGTCGAATCGAATGCCCCAGTGACCGTTTGTCGTTAAAAAATATAAAAACGGACGAAACGGGTTTTGTCCGTGCCCTACTGAAGTATGAATCGACCCTGAAGGTGAAAGCAAATTATTATTATTAACCTGAATTTACCAAAAAAATTTTAACTTTTGTCTTATTCAAATTATGCCATACGCATATGTATGTATTATATATGTATATATGTAATATATGTATTTATGTATATATATTATATGTATATATATATATATATATGTATATATATATATATATATATATATATATATATATATATATATATATAATATATGAGGAATATACGTACGTACATATAATTTGTATCTGCGAATTCCCCTCTTTATATATATAGCCATGCCCATATATGTAGAACCATTGGCTAACTTTTTTCCTGGAACTTGAGGCTGAATAAGCTGTAATTACTTTATGTAAAACTTATTTTATGTGTGTCGAATTGATAACTAGACGCATTTTTGCGACATATTTATGTAGCTATACTATAAGCTAGTCTGGTATTCACAAAGTATATATATATGATGACTTACGACTAGGACTAAGCAATTTCTATATAAATTTTATAATTTTTACCCAACGGATTTAGGATATTAAGTTGTCTTTTTGATTTGGGTCTGGTCCAAGGTCTGCCTCTAACTTTTGTGCTAAAAAAGCCAACAGCTCCGTTTTATTTACTTTTTTGTGCCTTTGGTTGACTGTAAATTTTGCTTACAGTCATACGGACAGTAATGAACACTCTTTCGGGCATACTTTAACCCGGGATTCTAATCTTAGGGTGGGGGAGGAGTCCTGTACCCACATTTCGACTGCTCTTGTACCATTTGTGTGATTTTGACCACCATTTTCGAAAAACCAGGCAAATTATTAACCCTGTTTTTGCGAAAAAATAGCTTTTTTTAAATGCTTTGGCCATGATTTTGGTAGGAATTGCGTAAGTTTGATAGAAATGCTCTTATTTAACAGCATATGTTTATGAAATTTATCTTGCCTTTATACGACTGCCAAAAATCTGGGGGAGGGGTCACTACGGACCACCCCCGCCATGTCCCCAGAAACCCTGTTGAATTGTGCTTACATTATATATATATATATATATATATATATATATATATATATATATATATATATATATATATATATATATATAATATAATATAATATAATATATATATTATAATAATAATTATTATAATTATTAATTATTATTACAAGTTTAGTGCGCAGGGTACGTCAGGGTTCAGGTATGAACAAAAACCAAATCTAAAAAATAAATAAATAACCAAAAACACAAAAGTTCGAATAAGTTTCTGATAAATAAATATCTGGACATTTAATCCGCAAGTATATAATTCAAATACTTCCGTTGTGTTCAAAAAATGCCAAGTTAAAAATTTGAAAATAGAAACCCCCGGCTGGACTCGAACCAGCGACCAGAGGGGTCAAACGCCTCGATGCTAACCACTACACCACGGGGATTACGACAATGGTAAGTTAAAATGAGTTTAAGTTATTTTGTTTGTGTTATTTAACACTATGGACTGGTTCCAAAAATTGATATTATTTCTATAAAAAGAATTAAGCTTAGGAGTTAACCGAGAAATGATAAGCGGGTTATGAGCTTTCGTTTGGTATATTTGAAACTGGGTTTGGTACATTAAAAACTGGATTATTATATTTATCATTATGCTTAGGATAGTTTATATCCTATTAATTATTAATTATTATTATTATTATAATTATTATATTACAAGTTTAGTGCGCAGGGTACGTCAGGGTCCAGGTATAAACAGAAAGCAAATACGCGGATCACCAAAAACACAAAAGTTCAAATAAATTTCTGATGAACAAATATCTGGACATTAAGTCCGTTAGTATAAAATTCAAATACTTCCGTTGTGTTCAAAAAATGCTAAGTTAAAAATTTGAAAATAGAAACCCCCGGCTGGACTCGAACCAGCGACCAGAGGGGTCAAACGCCACGATGCTAACCACTACACCACGGGGGTTACGACAATGGTAAGTTAAAATCATTTCAAGTTATTTTGTTTGTTTTATTTAACACTATGGACTGGGTCCAAAAATTAATTTTATTTCCATAAAAAGAATTAAGCTTAGGAGTTAACCGAAAAATGATAAGCGGGTTATGAGCTTTCGTTTGGTATATTTGAAACTGGGTTTGGTACATTAAAAACTGGATTATTATATTTATCATTATGCTTAGGATAGTTTATATCCTATTAATTATAATATATATATTATATATAATATATATATATATATTATATATGTGTAATATATTATATATAAATAAATATATGTGTATGTATATACATAATTTGTTGTGATTATTAAACTTATATATTATATAAAATATTCAGCCAATGAACGGCTGAATTATATAAAGTTACATTTCCTCATTATCTTTTCTAGCCAAGTGGTTAGTCATTAGTGTGTGAATTCCTCTAACAGGGTTTGCCCAGGAGAGGCGGCACAGCGGGAGTCGCAGTGTTTTGGTCTTTTTTACCGAACTTGGACAAAGGTTCATGTTTTTATGAGAAAAGTTTTTCCTAATTAATGGGTAGAAATAGAAAAATAGTTGCAGGAAAACATTCTGTAGGATTCATCACCTCTGGATTTCTCTTGTAGTTGGATATACCATCCGAAAATACTGCATCTGAACTGAAACTGCCTGTTTGAAAATGGCTAAAATTCACTTATTTTTTATGCAAATGGGATAATTGTTTTTCACTAGAAATAGCATTTTGTGTCACATTCACGAAAATAAAAACAACATTGTTTAAACTGTTTAAATTGGCGATGGTACATTATTTGCTTATTTCTAGCCTTATTTTACACCAAGTTTATACCTATTATATACCCATGAAATACTTATTTCTACAAAATTGTTACCCAAAATTATTTTGAAAAGACCCACAATTATATATATATATATATATATATATATATATATATATATATATATATATATATATATATATATATATATATATATATATATATTATATATAATATTTGTTAAATAAAATAAGCCGAATGAGCTCTTAATGGGTGATTGATTATTAAAATAAAAAAATAACTTTGAATTTTCACAGTATCTGTATCTATGTAGCTCAGTCAGTTTTAGAGCTATGTACTATTTTTTGTGTCATATTTTTCCTTGAGGCTACTCTATTGGCTTTATATATGAAATCAGCCCACGCCCTTTTTCGGCCGAGTATTAGTTTAAAAGCTTTAATTCATTTTTGTCAAAATATTTCTGACTTTTACGGCTGGATATTAATCTTTCAACTGTCTAGGTTCACCTTCCGATTGCTAGCTCAAGTCTCAAGTGCTACTTTTCAAGCATAAGCTATCGTATTTGGAAATAAGCAGGCGATATGAGTTTCAACAAAAAAATTCCAGACTTATGGATTAAAAACGGTCTTTAATTTTTTCAGAAAAAAACTTTTTTGCCCCTTTCTAGCTTGTTGTTTTTTATGTGTTAATTATGATATAGACGGCATTAGGTTCGTTTTTTGAGGCGAAAATTGTGGGTTTCAAATTCGATGATATAATTTTTCTGTTTATTTGTTTCTACTTCTTCTGTATCCTCTGCTTATCCCAAACAAGCAGTAGCAGCTGCTTTATTTGAATTAAATTTCTTTATTAAATTAACATTTTACGTAAATCTAGCCAACGTATTTTTCTGGCTTAGCTCAGTTTTAAAGTGTATCGTGAATTAGGCTCTTACGAACTAGTGGTATTTATAAGGGTCGTTCTAGTTTTGTCGTTTCAAAATAAGTCGTAGGTTCATTCTGATCTTTTAGCATTTGAGATTAGGATTTAATCTTAATAATCTATTGAAGGTCAACTGTTGAACAATTTTGATTAACATTTGTTTGCTCATTAACGTATCTCAAAGTTGGGGTAGATTTACGCAATCTCAGAAACAAAAACAAAAGAGCTGTTCACAAATTCGGATTAACGGGATTAGATTAACTGAATTACTCTAATAACTAGACATAAAAGCGTGAAGTAGCTAGAGCGTAAAGCGAAGAAGCTACCACGTTTCAGTTAATCTAAGCCAGTTAATCCCATTTCGTGAATACTGAACGGCCCTAAGCATCGAGAGATGCTGCATACACAGTTAACTATGCGTAGCTTGACAGCCGATATTAGGTAGGCTATGAGTTGTCGGCAAAAGAATTTTCATTAAAGTCCGTTTAATCTTCCTAACAACTGACCTTAATTATTTTTATTATTTGCCTTATTTATATTTATTATTATTTATTTGTATTTTCAGTGTCCGTTTACATGCAGGTCTTTTCGGAACACGCGCCGAGCAAGATGGTGTGTTCGACCGAAGATTTTCGGACCTCCGCCCTGGCTTCTTATTCCGTCCTGCGCGACAACTGGATCCGACACGAGGAGAGCCTAAAACACAACAAAAATGCCCCCTCCATCAACCATATTACCCACCCCACGGCCCCCCACAGTCCCAATAATAGTGTCAACAATTCCACAACGAATGGCGAACACCCCAGCCTGCCCCCCCTCACGGTGGAGGTCCTAACGAACGTGTTTCTGAAACCCTCTTTGCAGCTTATAACGGTGGGTTAAGTACGGGGAGATAACTCCTTTACCGGATTAAACGGACTGGAGTTATTTTAATCCGAGATGTGGGAATGACATACTAAACGGACTAAAGGAGATAGAATAAGTCAGCTGCTTCATTTTAGTTCGAATTCCTTCCTAAACTGCCACCGGCCTAATAGGATTTAACATGTACGCTTATCATTAGCGTGCAGTTAAGTTCCTTTAATCTGATTAAAAAGCATCGCGCTAAAAGTCAAGTCCGTTTAATCCGGAGGTTTAGGAATGGCATTTTTAGGCATGATTCTTGAGCAGTTTAGTCCGACTACAATTAACTTCGTTAATCTGGTAAACAAAAGATTCATAAGCTTGAATGATGAATAATTAAGTAGTACCAAAATTTTAACTTTCACACCGGTAATGGTTGAAATTGTATAATATATTTAAAATATTTAGGGTCATTAAAAATGATACTCTTACGCTCGCTACCATTGTAGTATGACGTAATTTATTTTTTAATTGTATTATTTATGACGTAATTTGGTCCCCCATTAGAAAGAGTCAACAGTGAAAATTTTAGACGAATATTTCAATGGATAATATATTTATCTGTTTATTTGTTTTTATTTTCATGTTCTGAATGTAACCTATTTTGCTCTTATATATTTATTCTATTTTTATTTTTTTATCTATTTACGTTTATGGTTAGTTTTATATTTGTTTATGTATCGATTTTATTCACTATACTTGTTTATATGTATTTATTTATTTTTATTTATTTATTTATTTATTTATTTTAATTTTTATTTGTTATTTTCAGCACACCAATGTGGATTATCAAAATCTGATGGATCTGTTTCTGAAGGCGGACTTCTCTCCCCCTTCGCCCTCTGCTTTTCCCGGTGTCACTCAAAATGATGAGCCTCCTGCCTTGTAAGTTGATTAATTACCACATATAATATATATATATATATATATATATATATTATATAATATATATATATGTATATATATAATACATAAAATAACACATATATACATTATATAATAGATTTTGTTAGCTTAATGAGAATATGAGATTAAGCTTACTAGATTAGGCTCTCTAGAAATTTAACCAAACTCTTCTCACCAAACTTATTAGTTCTTACCCAATTTGTAATATTTTCTGGCATTTGAAAAATTTTCAACTGCTTATTACGCAACAGCTTATTACGCAAACATCTCTAAACTATTTTTATTAATCTATTTTCACCTGAATGGTGAAGAATACAGAAAAATTTTAGCAAATAGCTTTAGTTAAACGATGGTTGTATTATAGAGATAGATAAATCTCCAAAACATTGGTATTCACCCACAGGGTTTTTTAATTTAAACTTTTTCAAACTTTCAAACTTTTTTCCAACTAAATTATATTTGGCAAATGTATCATAATAATATAACGCTCGATGAAGGCAAAACATTTTATTTTTTGAAATCCTGGCTCGGCAGGATTTATTTTTTGCAGCAGTACGTTTTGTATTCGATTCTTAATTTTCATTTCAATGCAGGCTAACATTTTTTTACTTTTTTCATCAAAAAATCTAGCTTTAATGCACGCTGCGTTTCATTCAAGGATTTTTAGTGAAATTTTTTAGCAGTTTTTTTGATAATGTGTGTGTTATTTTTTACGGTTTTTGTTATATACGTCATAGCCACTTTTCTGTAACACTGCTGGAAATGAGATCGGGGAAAACAATGTTTTCCGATCTTTAATTTCAGTTGATCTTTTGTGATCAAAAATATCGCAACAGGATCTGGCAAAGTCAAAATTATAATCACGAAAAACAATCCCTCCCACACTGATATGAAAAGGGAGATTTTTAGATTTCGAATCTATTTTGATGTTTTGATTTTTAATTAGACTTGCTACTTGTTTTGATGTATCCTAGCTTTTGAGGATTGGGGTTTCTGTATTTGCATTGAAAGTGCAATTAAAATTATTTTTATAATTTTTAAGATTTTTGTAGCAGTCACCAATAGGTTGTTATTGGTACAAATTAAACTTTTTAATATTAACTTTCGTGCTTGTAAGTATTTAACAAAATTATTTCAAACTTTTTGGATCAGAATTATCAATGCATCAAAACTGCATCAAACCGATGCCATCAAAATTATCTCCACGATCTTTAACCAAAAATAAACAAATTATGAGATTTGCCGCTTTGAGATTAGATTGACGTTTTTCTTCGCGAACTCACAGTAGTTCCACAATAGTTATTAAATCCTGAAAACTGTCTGCCTCTTTTGGCTTTATCTGCTTTTTTCCACAAAAAACAGCAGATTTGTATCAGTTTTCGGCTTAATTAACATTACTGAATTTAGCAGCAAAATTTGCGTCACAGGCCTGTAATTGGTCAAATCTTAGAAATAATACATTTCTTATGAAAGATTGAGGCTATTTTTTTCCTTCAGCAAACTCAGGAATAGAACAGAAGATTATTTTTATGTTACTAGAGATTTGAGAACTTTTGAGAAGTTTTTTGCAAATAGCTCGGTAGCTATTTAACATTCGCTATACAGCTTGTTAAGCTCGGTTTCTATTATTGGGCATTACATACTGAGACTGTAATATTGTTAGACGTTTCACTCGTGAAAGTTTGGACTGTGAAGGAAATTTTTAGGGCACTTTAAGGGGGGAGGGAGGCGAAGCAATGCAAAAGGGCTGTAAGTTTCAAAATTATAAGTCTAAAAGTTTCTGATCTTACGTGAAATTTGTGAGAAATTTTTTGTGTAGGCCTCTAAACGCTGTATGCATATACAGATGGGGATTTTTTAGAATTTCGGGGTTCATCTGCCTCTGATCATCAGAAAGCGTTTTTGACCAGTTTTAGTTTCCATGCTAGTGATTTTATGTGAGGGTCTGAGGACCCCGAAATATATACTAGGGGAACTCCCAAATGTGGGGAAAAGGGTGAGGCCAAAAATTTTCCACTGTCCTTTAGATAAAACGTTTTCTAATAGCTAAATTTTCCAAGTTCGATTTGAAATTTATTTTTTTATTATTTTATTTTATTATTATTATCCCATCCCGATCCCCCCCAAGCCAGGCAGAAGATATTCTCAGCTGGCTAAGACATCTATCAGCTACGAGTGAAAAAGGTTATGCAAGTAGAAAGAAATTTAGCAGAACAAGCTAAGAAAATTAACCCAAATACATTTTCCAAGTAACTACCCTCACAATTGTACCTCGTGAGAATTGTTTAGAGTTGAGCGAAAAGAAAAGCAGCAGAGTTTTCAAAAGGCCCAATTAATCAAAAACTCTAGTCAAGCGTTGAAACATGGGACACATATATTTCGCTGCTTAATTGGTACTTCTAGGGCCTGAGCTCAGGCTTTAAGACTCCTGAACTCAGCCCTAAGCCTGAGTCACAGCATTGTCAGTTATTCTGACGCAATTTATAATAAGCTGTTCTTGCCTAGTTGGGTATTGACTTTTGCTCTATTTCACGTTTAGACGCTCTAATAAGATGTAATCTATTTAATTTGCATATCTGCTGATAAAACTGACATTTTGAGCCGTTTTGACTGATAATTTTGGACATATTGTGGGAATTTCATGTCTTTTTTCCTATTGGGCTCCTAAATAACTAGTACTTACAGTATACACTCTGACTTAGAATTTTTGTATTATATATAGTATATTGTATACTATTTAGGCAGTTCACTGGCAGCACAGAGGGGGGGGGGGGGGTTTTTTTTTTGGGGGGGGGTTCGGGGGGGGGTTTGTTTTGGGGGGGGGGTGGTGGGGGGGTGGGTGGGGGGGGGGCGTGGGGGGGGGGGTGGGGGGGGGGTGGGGGGGGGGGGGTGCTTTTTTTGGCCTCTTTCTATTCAATTGTTATTAATTTTTTCGCCAGAATTCCAAATCGATATAAAATTAAGAATATTTGTTTAAAACTTGAAATTGTAGAATCAAGTAGAAATTCCAAATTTTGTAGATTAACAAAAAACTGAGTTATCTCTTCACTATTGAAGACATATTTACTAAAATTGAAGATTTAATAGTTGCCAAACGAATTTATAGTTTGTTGGAACTGAATTAAAAACAAAAAACTTTTTTAATTAAATTTGTAATGATAATCTGGCATATTTTTAGTGGGGGGGGCTGGGGAGGATGCCCCCCCGCATTTGGTCCGGAGCCCCCCCATTTTGGTCCGGAGCCTCCCCCATTTTGGTCGCCTCCCCCATTTTGAGCTCCTCCCATTTCAGATGGGGTGCACCCCCATAGCCCAAAATTTTTTCCGGAAGGACGTTTTGGCGACTTTTTAGCTGTTTCATGTTCGTCGGGTTTTTGCGTCCTTTTTTGCTAAATTTAGTATTAGTGTAGCTGTATTAACGTATGAAAACGTAACATTTAACGTATAATAACCAATTTTTCGTGTAAAAATAAGTGTTTTATCGTGAATTTAGTGCGCCCCCCTATTTTCGTCGACGCCCCCCCATCTATGGGGGGGCTGCCCCCACCCCATCGCCCCCCCCCCATAAAATTTAGCCTAAAAGTAAGCCAGGTAATTATTACGGCTAAATACTTTTTGCACCTATTTGATGCTAAGTATTACAGTTTTTAACCGATGTAACTGTAATTACAAAAGTTTCTCAAAACAACTTTTTTGGTTTGAAAATAGCATCAGCACACGGCAGGAGTAGGTAATATTGTAGGTAGCTTTTCCTGATTTTTTTAAGCCATATCATATCATATCCTGAGTCATATCAGGAAAGACACTCAAGGTTCGTGACTAATCTGTTATGTAGGACTCAATATAGAGAATACTATTTTTCATTTCCTTTATTTAATTTATCTGAGCAGTTTATGTCGAATAGAATTTTTACAGCTAATAAGCAATGACTATTCACACACAGATTAGTTGGATTAGATCAAGTATTATGCTAAATAACATTCAAGTATTCTATCTAATCAAGATACTCCTTAAGTAATTTATTAAATATCGTATCATAAAAGTATTACTTGAAAATAAATACGTTACTAGTCACAGGTACTATATAGTATAATTCTTATTTTTTTAATTTTTTATTTTCTTAGTCTAAAATTATCTAAATTATATTTTCGAGCGTGAACGCCCATTTTCTGGAAATCTCATTTGAGATTTGTAATTGGATAATATCGCCCAGCGATTAAATTATATAGAAATAATTGCCTTTCAAATAACTATTATGTTTAAAATTTTTAATTGTAGCCTTTTTTATAATGAGCATTTTTATAATGCATTTATATATAATTATTTTTCTGTAATGAGTTTAGAGCCAGTTCAGAACTAGAAACAGTAAGAGAAAGTCATGACAGTATTTTTCTCACAGCAGCTTCTTGACGAGAATTTACTTTGGAAAACTTTTTTTCTAATTTATTTGCTGAACTAATTTAGTTTTTTTTTTGTTTTTTACAAATGATCAACGACTCGAAAGGTGAAGGTAGATTTTTCAAAAAATATTTCGTTTGATCTCTAGCTAGTTTGGTTTAGACTTTATTATGTAAATTCATGGCTTAACAGTAGATAAATAACTTTTGGCAAATTTGTTAGTCTAAGTTTGCTGTTTAATTTTTTAGATGTAAAAAATGTATTTCTAGATATTTAAATTTTTCTTATATAATTTAGATTTTGGAGATTATTTTAAGACTTAAATTTTAAAAAATGGTGTTCTCAGATATGTTATTAATTCTAAAGCGGGCCTCCTTACGTTTAAGACCACCACCCAAGGGGAAACTCGCGCTCGAAGATGTCAACCTACTTGGAGAACTAGACGTTTCCAGTTACCTGATTCATAGTAACATGGTAAGCTGCTTGTCTGAGCGTCTGAGAAGCGAGGGTTCAAATCCTATTTAGTTATAATTTTCTTTTTTCATCATTGCAATAACCAAAATTATTGTCGTAACGCAATTTTAGTTGGTCTTAAGATAATTAACATAGTTATAAGTTGATTATAGCATATTATCATGACTTCTAATTGACGTAATTAAAAAAAATTAGTTGGTAAAACGGAAAGACGTCATATTTATTCGGATAATCGCTAATCTTTCTTGATGAAGTAATAAGTTACTGTAGGTAATGATAGTAATAGTTTTTTTACAATTACGCAATCGTTTTTATGGGTTTCTACTTTGTAAGTAATTACTGCGACAAAGCGTTGTAGTTATTAAAGGTGCTTAGATTAAGCTATATAAACAATTTCAATTCAGTTCCATTTTATTTGACCTTAATTTGAACTAACGGATTAATTTTTTAGCAGGTTAAACGGATTAGAGCTCCTTGTGTTTTAGGAAGAAGATATTTGTGAAATTCGTGGGGGCCCGGTTGACGCTTTGATAGTGCACGCCACAAAACCCTGCTCCAGCCATCAAAGCAAAGGTACGGATTGGGGGGATTAAATGGGGATTAGCTGGGTTAGGATGTGAAACTAGAGGGTTAACTTTTAAAAATTAAAGCTTGAGTAAACTGTGTTGCTACTGACATTAATCGACTAACCTTGAAATTTAAAATATTTTTGTGTAAACTGTGAGAGATATATTATACATTAGTTCAGTATCGGTTGTGTACGATAGATTTATGAGTACACGCTACTTAATAGAGTCAGGCTTGAAGAAGACATCCTAGCAGTGAGACAGTATTGTGTGCTCTTGATATAGCATTTTCACACATTTGGTGGCGATTACAGTATTACACAGGAAGAAATTGTTTTCAACAAAAAAAACTATTTTCATTGACAAAAACCTTTTATCACCGAAACAGTTTTTGTACGAAACACCACCGTTTTTTTGTATTATTTTTAGACTTTCATTTCCAAGAGAGTTTCATCATGACCTATCGGACGTTCATCGAGCCGATCGAGTTGGTGGAGAAACTAATTGCTCGATACAACCTCATGTCGCGAGCCGGCGATCCGGCCGAGTCCGCTCGACACCGAATCGGCACATTTTGTCTGCTCAATCGCGTAGTGGGGGATTTGAAGTGAGCAGTGTTACGGCCGTTTGCACGAACCTCATTCTTATTCTCTTACTATTCTAGAGTGCTGTTGAACAATTCTTGATAATTTTCAAAAATTATATTCAATATATGGTAGTTGGTTAATGTGTACCCATTATCGGAATTATGGGAAATTTTTCGGGAAATTTGGATATTTTTAGCGATTTTTTCGATTTGTCATTATTTTTTGACGCATTTTACAGCGATCTGAGGAAATTGTTGAGTTTTCGGGCGCCTTTGTTTCAGCATCAAGGAGGGCGGGGGCTTGTCCCGATGGGTCAAATCTGCGGAGGGGGGCTTGTCCCGGAATTTCAAATCTGGGGGGGTTGCCCCCCCCAGACCCCCATGTACATCCTTGATTGTAACTAGAAATTTACAGCTGCTTTAGTCTGTTTATTCGCCTGCACTATTAGCCATTTCATACTGTGAATATTTTGCACGCTATTAATTATGCACAAATTGTTGTGAAAGATAGAAAGAACTACTCAGAACCTACTAAGAACTGATGTACGAGAAATTATACGCAAAGTTTTCATCCGTTAATCCATCCTTTCTTGTATCTCTCTTTTTTCTGTTTAATTAGTGTTTATTTTTTGTTTCGATTATTTTGTATGTTACCAGTGGTTTACATTTTTAGCGGGTTCGAAATGCGCGAGTGCCTGACATCCAAGCTTCTATCGTTTGTAAACTCGATGGTTTTGCGCGGAGGGGAACATTTGAAATTGGCCGCCTTGCTAAGGTCTCTGGTCAACGAGAAAAATAGCCAAAGCAAAGCCAGTGCGGATTTGCATACAGTGCTGCTGTCGGCACACAATGAGTCGCCTAGGTACGCTGCCGGTTCAAGTCACTGTTAACGATACGTTTTTTATAGGTGTCTTCATTTTCTACTCGAAAAATTATTCAATTATTGATTGTGTACTTACTACTTAGTTATCGATAAATTACTCAAGTTTCACAAGATTAATTAGAAATTGTAACCTAGCGGTCACAATAAAGTGTTGGCAGCAAAAACTAATCAATCTACATGATTTTTTATTTTTTTGTGAAAATATCAAAATTTAAAAGTTAGTCCAAACTTTGGATATAACATTTTATTTTGTAATTTAGACCTGTGGATCTTCTTGATTTCAAAGCCGAAGCCCTTGCCGAGCAGATGACCTTTCTTGATAATTTATATTTTCAGAATATTGAAGTACGTTTTGATCAAAGTTGGAGTTGTAATATTACATTAGGTATTCCACTAATCTATTCGTATTATCGTTGTATTTCACAGTGTATATAACTCATATTATAATCGTAGTTGATATCGATAGTGTAGTCCATGTTACTTTCGTTGTAGTTCATGTCAGTATCGGTGTAGTTCATTCTGTAGTCCATGTTTAGTATCGTTTTAGTTCATATTGTGGTTCCAGGTTAGTATCGTTGTATGTAGTTCATACTGTAGTTCATGTTAGTATTATTGTAGTTCATGTTTGTATCGTATTTTATGTTGTAGTTCATGGTACTATCGTTGTAGCTCATACTGTAGTTCATGTTAGTATTATTTTAATTCATACTGCAGTTAGTAGTCTTGTAGTTCGTATAGGTCATACTGTAGTTCTTGTTTCTGCTCTTGTAGTTCATACTGTAGTACATATTTCAGCTGTCGGAAATGCTCTGCTGGTCTCAGGATCAAAAGGAGGAGAAGTCCCCGAACCTCTCCACCTTCACCACCCACTTCAACAACATGTCCTTCTGGACGCGCACCAAAATACTGGAATTTAATGACCCCAAGCAGAGGGAACGATACTTTCTGAAATTTGTCAAAGTCATGAAGGTATGTCAGCTTTCAGTGCTTTCTAGTATTTCGGTAGCACTATCAAATTTTGTGTGGTATCTCTTTGTGCTAATCCAGATTTCGATGGAACTTTAGTAGCCAATGGTTTAGCGAAAAACACAAAATTTTTGTATGTTTTTCTGTTACTGATTAACAGAAAAACATTAATATAAATTTTAAAAATTTGCTTTTTAAAATTTATATTTTATTGCAAAAAGTAATGTCCGTGTGTTTTCTGATTAATATGGAATATTGACATTATAAAAGTCAGGAACCTGACCGATATTTCAACGTTTTAGCACCTTCGCCGAATTGGAAATTTCAACTCCTGCCTTGCCGTTTTGTCGGCATTGGACTGTGGCCCCCTGAGGCGACTGGACTGGCCGAAACAAGCCACTGAGGTTGGTAGAGTGGTAAGCGTGGCAGACTGGCAATCAGAACCTCTTGGGTTCGATTCCCGGTGTAACGAAGGTCTATAATAATTTTTTTATTTTCGAAAACTTAATCTTATTAATGCTGAATACAATTAATTAGTTCGCCTGAGAATATTCATATGAGTGATACTAGTTAATTAGCAATATCAGAACTCAGGGGTACATAATTCTGTAAGATAATAAGAAGGGAGCATAATAGGTATATTGAAGTTTCTACTTTTTAACAGAAATTACAAAAGAACAGGATTTTCGTGAAATTGTCCAAGTTTTTACTCGTGCGTATTATAAAATCTAATATTATATATTTTCAAAGATAGCTAAATAGTAAAAGCACTCATTTTACTTGTGGCACCGTTTAGCTAATAATATTTGCCATGTAGGTTAGATTTACAGTTGTGATTAATTTCCGTTTTGATTTTTAGGAATTGAAGGAGTACTGCAGCATAATCGACAGTTCCCAATCCTTCCGGAAATATCGGATGGCCCTTGCCGAATCAAAACCACCCTGCCTACCCTATCTGTAAGTCTGAAAGAGGTTATTTTTTCAAGGTTTAAGTCTGTAATAGCCAGCTTAGCTTAGTAGGACAGTATGTTTTATGTACTCTTGGTGATAGATATAGGTATGTATACAATAAGAATTTGTCAAAGTAGGCGCTTGATTATAATAGTCAAATTGGATAGCAGCATAATTTGATATGTAATATAGTTTTATTTTAATTTCAATTCAATTCAGTACATTCACAATTTGATTTTTTTTGTATTTCTCTTTTTTTCATTTCCAGTATTAAGTCTATTCATCATTCTTTTTATAATTTGAATTACGTTCATGATCGAATTGATGAATTTTTTAATAACTAATAAAAGGGAGACAAATGCGGCAGAACAAGTATACATCAAAATAACCCTGTAACACCTGTTCATAATTTAAGAACATAGGGACAGGGACAAGCACAATTTTTGGTCAACTATTTTAGAGCGTTGACAGAATCTTTTTGTCTAATGTTTTTAAGCAAAAAGGGAATTGACGGATACTTTCTTTATGTGAAAAATTGGGTCATTTGACCAGATGGGGGATAGGTAGTTTTAGTGGAATGGCTTAAGGACAAAACGATAGGGACAAGGACAAGGACGAGTATGAACCGGGCTTCATTCTATTCATATCGCTATAAAACGGATTTGTGTTTTTCAGCGGTCTAATCCTGCAAGATCTGACGTTTGTGAACGTGGGCAACAAAAACTACCTTCCCCCCGACCTGGCCCGCGGCAGACAGGACTGCATCAACTTCGCCAAGCGGTGCCAACAATACACCATCCTCGACCACGTCAGACGATGCAAGGCTTGGTGAGACTTAGGGGATTAATGGGATTAGTGGCGGGCATTAGGCAAGCCAGACTAAGTGACTCTGGTCAGATTAAAAGAATTAATGAGATTAGGCAATGACAGTCTGGTACTGAATACTGATTCATACCAGGTTTGTCTGAGTCTGAGTGACACCGATCCAGTGAGATTTTTGTGAGAAAACTCGTAGTCTGAGAACTGATTTTTTTTCAATTTTCTCATCAGTTAGAGTTTTTATTTTTTTTTTTTTTTTTTTTTTTGGTGTGGGGGGGGGGGGGGGGGGGGGGGGGGGGGCCCCCGTTGGGGGCCCCCTCCGGGGGAAGGCCCCCCCCCTGACCCAAATGCCTCGTCGCCGTAATGCTTTAATGAGCAAAAAGGAAAAAAAAAAAAAGGAATCGCAAAAAAATTAATTTGTATGCAGATTTATAATTTTGGCCCCAGAAAATGGGGGGAACCCCCCCCCCGACCGAGACCCCGTGTACATGTATGTCTAGGTAGTCTAAATTTAATTTAGAAGATGTTTAATTTTTATTCTGTTTTTTACTAATTTATTTTATTTATTTCTTTTTCCAGGCCCTTCTCAATTCAGCGGAACGATCGCATCCTGCAAGCCTTTGGGAATTTCGAAAATCACATGACAGAGGACGAATTGTGGGACAGGTCGGAACAGATCAAGCCCAGATCCACAAACAGATAGTAGACTGTTGCGTTTGCCACAGTTCAGTTCACACTTGTCCGTGTTGCTGTCCGGCGTTGGATTGGCTGCCAAAAATGACGTGTTTTTTATCATGGAATTTAATAAAATTAAAATTATATTTGAAATATGATTTAAAAAATCATTCTAATTTCGAATGTGTACGTCCAATCGGGCAGAGCTACAGACAAGTGTTGCTTATTACCACGAATTATTGAACTTGGACCGAAATATACTTTCTAGTGCCCGGTTACTTAATTTGTGCTACTTAATGTACCGGTTATTGAATAACCATAATCTGACTGCTTTGTGATTGTCCAAAATTAACTTTTTTCGGCAAAAAATTCTTTTGAAAATTTCTTATTTAAAGTGGTCTATGTTAGATTATGAGTACTACTCGTAAATTTTATAGTTTCAGAATGTAAATTAAATAAAATTTATGAAAAATTTAAAAATTCATTCTGTATGCTTGACTTTTAAGTCACCTGTTACGGGTTTGCACTGCTACTAATGTTGTCACTATATTAATATGTAACTTTGTGCCCTTGTAAAGAATCATTTGTAGTTGCTACAGTTAAATAGTTTTTCTTTCCTGATAATATCCGTTCTACCGAAAAGGGTCGATTCATACTCAGCCTTACGGTGAACTGCACCAAATCGGATTAACTGACAATTAGCTTAAACCGATATAACTCAGGCTTAAATTCCTTAAATTGGTTCAAGTTCGTTGCACCAATGAAGATTAGCACAGTTGACGCCTAAGATTAAGTTGAAATCTGAGGGTTAGCTTCGACTTAGCTGGGATTTAACTAGATCTATTTAACTGAAGTTTAGACTTGAGTTACTCCGATTTGGTACAGTATACCGTGAAAGGTTAAGTCACGCTAACTATATGTTTTGTAGCGTAAATGGTGGCGTAATTTTTAGCAGATAGATAACGAAATTCAAGTTCAAATTGACCCTACATAAAGTCAGGATCTGGAAAACATAAAAGGTGAAACTAGGATATGGAAAACATAAAAGGTGAAACTATTTAACTGTATTTTGTACCGACTTGCGGCTATCAGCTACTTACCGATGTACCATAACCATATCGAATTTGTGAAGTACATAATTGTTTTTAGTTAATTTATTAGTTGTGCTCGGTGAAAATATTTATATGATTAACAGTAATATATTTTCTGTATAATTTGTAGTATTATTGTAAATACGCCCTGGTCAAGATTTTATTTATTTTATATTTTGTCACAGTTTGTGTTAAGCGTATTTTATTCTTGCCTGTAGGATTGTCCGTAAGCCAGTATATATTCACAATTAATCAACACTTTGCTTAGCTAAAAACCTACAGTCCTGGTTTACAGGATATTGACAAAAGGTGGTGAAAGTAAACAGTCGAATTGTAATCACAAATTGTGGTGGAAACGTACACTGATACGGGCAAGAATGAATTGGGCTTTATCATTAAAAATTTTAACAGTGGCCTGAGCCGAAATGAACTGGAAGAAAATACGAATTTAGAGTTGAAACACACCTATTTAGTATCATCATAAGTTGTGTCACTGACTAGTCGATTTGAATGTTAAATTTTATGAAAAGAGAAACAGCACTCATTGATGTAAGCGGCCGCAAATTTTTTGACACTTTTTGTTTCCTTTTCTGTTTCTGTACAAGTCTTGGATGTAGTTATTGACAAATAAAAGACAATTTTACTTATATGAGTGATCTTGGAATTACAAAATTAGCGTGCTGACGACTTCTGAATCCAGATATGAATTAGCAGCAGCTAATGACTCTGAGCTTGAAGAATTAGGATTAATATTTACAGCCGAATGTCCATTCAACCGACTTATAGCAATAATCACGTCGCTGCTCGAGCAGCTGAAAAAAAGCCGGAAATGGCGAAAAAAAGCTCAATGTAAACACGGCCTAAGTTATGCCAAAATGACACTGAATTTGGATTAATTGGTTTTGTCCAAAAATTCGGCCGCTCGGCTGGCTTTCACATTCACGGGCGCGTAAATTTTCCCCGTGACACCGGCTGGCTGGCTAGGTTGGCCGGCGGCTTACGCGGCCTATTTTAAGCATATGATCAATAATCACTACTATACTACAATAATAACTACGCACACAGCCGGTGAATAATTATTTATTGAAAAGCATGTGGCCAGCGTGTCCGTTCAGTGCAGACTTCATATAGAACAAGCCCATTCTGCGGCAAAATCTTCAGAAGTATGAAGCATAAATTTCTAAGTAAACTGACCATAGGTCAGTTAAAACCTGTTGTGCAGCTAAAACGTTTCTAGTGTAAGGCTTCATTAAATTATCTTCCGTTTAGTGAAGAAATCTTTCGCAAATTGACACATTAATATTACCAAGAGTACATATAGGGAAGAGTATGACACTCTTCCCTATCCTAGCTAATCGGCCCGGACGATGCTCCGGCCGAA
This sequence comes from Trissonchulus sp. WLG1_4, assembly GCA_030248245.1. Lineage (NCBI taxonomy): Eukaryota > Metazoa > Nematoda > Enoplea > Enoplida > Ironidae > Trissonchulus > Trissonchulus sp. WLG1_4. The sequence continues at coordinate 9,392 of JASANF010011688.1, read as the reverse complement.
ATAGCCCTTTTACGCCTTCATTTCAGGGGGGGGGGTACCCCCCCTCGAATCAAGACATGTTCTTGATTTCAGGGGGGGACCCCCCCTCAAATCCGGGAAGTTCAGGGGGGGGGTACCCCTCCCCTCGTTTCAGCACACTGCCAGCATGAAATCTATGGTGAGCTGGTGGTGTGCTGAAACGAGTGGGGTACCCCCCCCCTGAAATCAAGACACCACCGTGGCAGCGTGTTGAAACGAGGGGGGGTACCCCCCTGAAATCAAGAACATGTCTTGATTCGAGGGGGGGTACCCCCCCCCCCTGAAATGAAGGCGTAAAAGGGCTATTTCGGCCGGAGCATCGTCCGGGCCGATTAGCTAGGATAGGGAAGAGTGTCATACTCTTCCCTATTATGTACTCTTGATATTACACAGATATGTAAAACAGCAAAACATGAGTATGTTTTGGTTTCTGCCGGCCAAACATTGCAGGTAAATGTTAAATGATTATGGTCATTTCTATTGGCAATAGGATTCATTTAGATTGAAGACCGCTGATTGAAGACCGCATTTATGTGACCGCAGCTTTATTACGCTGACACATGGGGCAAACAATCGCACAAAAATATACAGTGCTGGTCAATATGCTGCAAAAGTTTCCTACAGACGCGCATCTACTCCACAGCGTGAACTAAATACACGCACAGACATTCAAAAACCAGCGAGCCAGTGTAATCTTCCAAAATCAAAATTAAAGACCTGTTGTGCTGTGGCACAACAGGAACAAGTAAAAGCTTACTGCAAAAGTAATCCAGTGAGTGCAAAGGGTGAACGTTTGACAACATTAGGCCTGTTGCGCAGTAAAAAGTAATTGAGGGTGAACGTTTGACAACATTAGGCCTGTTGCGCAGTAAAAAGTAATTGAGGGTGAACGTTTGACAACATTAGGCCTGTTGCGCAGTAAAAAGTAATTGAGGGTGAACGTTTGACAACATTAGGCCTGTTGCGCAGTAAAAAGTAATTGAGGGTGAACGTTTGACAACATTAGGCCTGTTGCGCAGTAAAAAGTAATTGGCAGCTACAGTAAATTTTAAAAATTTCAAGAGTACATCATACGAAGAGTTTCAGACTCCAGTCTGTTTTTGATTTTTAGTCTTCTGAGCTCAGATTTTTGCTTTGTTATCGGTGTCGTTTTGGGCAAAATTAGCGTATATATTTTATAAGAGAAGGAATTATGTGCAGTTTGTTTGATTTGAACAAAAATTTAGTTATCGCATCAAAGTTTCCATAAAAAACTAATAAAGCTCAATTTTTCAAGCGTGTTTAATTGGAAAGTTGTAAAACTAAATTATATTAATATTATATTTGTGAAAACAAAAAATGGTGTCTACTTCAAAGTCAAGAACTGCGTCTGTTAATTCGAGTTTCTTAACTCTAGTGTTTATGTTCTAAAGGAAATAAGACGCAATTATTAATTTTCGAAACAACATTGCGGTCATAAGCTACAAACAGGCATACAGGTTAGTTATTAAACATATAAATAAATAAAAGTAAAATCCATAAACGCAATCTTATTTCTAGCTAAAGAGCAAATATAGGGGAAAAATTCATTAACAACTAATTAAATAAAAGTTGAAACCAATGAATTTTAAAAAATTAACGAAACCCGAGATCGAACCAGGGACCTTTAGATCTTCAGTCTAACGCTCTCACAACTGAGCTACTTCGGCTTGAACAGTGTGACAATTTATGATCAGTAATTAGAAGCGTAAAGAATGTTTGATGTTTCATTCTGGTTTAAGATTTCTATTGCCAACCATTTTGTTAAACTAATATGTTTAGATTTTCCTGTCGAAGGAACTTTAGTGTTGGTATGTTTGCAGCATTAATACAGGTGGACTGTATCAATCAATAAGTTATTGATATTCGGCCAATATGAGCTGAGTGTGTACTTTAAATACTGTACTCGTGTATTAATATCTACTGAAATTCTTACAGGCAAGGCACACATTGTGCTGTTATTATATGCATATATCAGCTATATCATATATTGACAGCAGCCTGTTGGCAGCCACCACACATTACACAAGAGACAGGCAGTAGCAAACACACGCACACAACACAAAAGGTAGGTAATTTGTCACGTAAGTGTATGGATTTACAGATTCTGCAAATCCTATACAAACCAAGTATAAACTACCTGTTGCGCTGTGGCGCAACAGGAAAAACTACCTGTTGCGCTGTGGCGCAACAGGAAAAATAGGTTAGAATTTCAAAAATTTATAGTTTTGCTAACTGAACGGACATGCCCATAAGGCTATAGAGTACGTATTAAATCTATGAACCAGTATATTAGTAAACTCTACAAACATGATAGCATTACATAAAACAGCATTACATGATAAAACAAAGTAAAAAACTACATTGTAAACAATAAATAGCAAGAACTACATTGTAAATGATAAATAAGACAACGGCGTTCACAACACAAAGATTCAAGGCTCAAAAACATATGTGGTCCAAAAAGTAGATAAATACAAATCACTATCCGTCCGTGCGCACGGTAACTTTAGACAATCGGTTCACTGCTAGGGAGGGAGTATAGTAAACTAGTAACTGTGTAAATGGCTACTACTAGTGATAACTTATTCGTTTAGAATCATTGTACATAAGTAGGACTTAACAATCAAAACGTTCAGAACAGATAAGTATACAATATTCCAGTGACAGTCTTACAGTAACCGATTACACTATCCGCGTTTACTAATCCTCCCAAACTTAAGTAACTAAGTAGTAAGCTTAGCGTAAGCTTAGTAACACGGTTACACGCATGTACACAGTTGTCGCCGTGTAACCTTGATCAACCTTAATGGAAACACGTTTTGTAAATCCCGATCGACAACTTAATCCCCGTACAGCAGTCGTTACAATATTTTGCGTACAATTACATAGGTAAATTATCTAAAGTCTAAACAGTCACTTCTAACTGAATGATCTGTATATCAGTTTTAGAATGCAGCCACTTTTTTCTCCAAATTACGGTATCGATCCAAGTTTTGGGCATAAATCTAAAATAAATTTTTTTAAAAATGCGTTTGTCTATATAAACCAAGAATATGTTTTTGTATATGAAAAATAGGTCAATTAGTATTGTTAATTAATTAATATTAATTCACATTATTATGTAGCAATTAAAAGCAATAATATTTTGGAGTAATTAATTTTACCAACAAAGGTATGTAGTTCAGAAAATTTAGTTCAACTCGCTAACCCGTAATTTCAAATTATTATCGAATTGAACTTCACACTCAAATAGACCCTCAAAAATCGATAGTTAAATAGTTCAAATTCATAGAGATTGTAGCCTAAAAAGTAAAAACAATTACTTTCACATTGCGATAGGTTTCTCTTGCAATGACTTTTAAAATAAAAAACATTTGGAAGTTTAAAAATTATTCTAAAAATTCAGACTGTTTTACCTGAACAGCATTTGGATCAGGATCAACAACTTTGACAAAATCCTTCACCTGGCTGAACAGGTTTTCAAACGGCACATTCCCGAGCAGTCCTGGAACCAAAAAAATATTGCCGCTATAGCCGAGTGGTTTGAATCCCGATCTACCGCGCCAGAAGGCCACAGTTCGAATCCCGGTACAAACCTCAATATTTTTTAAACAACCACATGATTAAAAATAGTTTCAAAGTACCAGAAATGAAGATAATATAATACAATATTTAACTTGACTCAGGTGTCAGGTCAGTTATATTTTTGATAGCAAATATACCGACAAAATAATCAGATTTTATTATGCATAAGTTAATCAGCAAGCAGAAGCAACATAATATAACGAACAGATTAAATATTACTGTACAAAAAATGACTAGCTAATGGACTATTTTACTGACATAACTATACCTACAAAAAACTACTCCAGTAAACTACACCACGTCAGTCAGTGCACAGCAAACACAGCTAAACATGGAGAAATCAGAAACAAGCTGGGTTCATAGTTGTCCACGTGTTTGTAAGCACAATTAATTATTAACTGTTGTATTATAGTAAAAATCAATAATTTTGTAAGGTTGTAAGGTAATTAATTGTCCAGGTTGACTAGCTGCTATAATCTTTATTATTAATTTTCAATCAATTAATTAGGAATAATTAAGTTTTACAAATACAAAGGTACAACTATGATCACAAAAACTCATCTATCTAAAGAATGTTCTAAATGTTCTAAATAGAGCCACAAAGCATTTGAAATTGAAATAAATTAAAACAGAATAAAAACAGAGTTAGAAGCAATTTGCAAACTTAAGTTTTTCTGTTCGAAAAAGCCACATCACCAACAACATACTAAAATTATAGTACGCATGCTTTTAACTACACTAACACCGCTACAGTGCTACACACTACACAGTAACACACATTTTACAAAGTCACACACATTTTAAAAAGTAACACACATTTTACAAAGTCACTACATAAACAAACAAAAAACACAAACCCAATGCCAAAATAGTTATCCCAGCAAGAAAATATTAGATTATATACTACATACTACCGCTAAAGCCTAATTTCCGGAAACAAAAAACTCACACAGTTAAGTTACGTAGTTTGAGTGTAGCAAACATATAGTTAAAGCCCAATTCACTTGTTGACATGTTTCACAAAGACAGCTTTGTGCAAAAACTTGAGCTCAGCTTGTTATTTGTTATCACACATGGGCTTGGGTGGGTTGCCCTCCCCCCCAACCCGACCTCTCGCAAGGACTTTTAACCAGCTGTTTTCTGTAAAAGACTAAAACTTGAGGGGGTAATAACCTAACGGGTCAAAAACCGACTGAGTTGGTGGATTTTTGTGCCATTTTTTTGCTGGATGGAAATAGCTAAGCCAAACTGGATTCAACAATGAACTGGGCTTGGCAGGAAAACATCAAGCATCTACTTAATCTGACCAAAAAATGCTGGACCCTGAGACAAAAAATGATTCCATTACGAAATTACAAAAAGAGTTATCCAGCATTAAAAGTACAGCGAAGTAGTTACAAAAATCAGGCAACCTGTTTTGTTTCAAGGTTCAGCACTTTCTGGTCAGACTTTAGCTCGAAATAGTCAAACCTACGGATAGCAGCCCAATCTAGGTTTGGCAAAAGTCAGAGAACGCACGGTTCCGCAGTGATCCGTTTCCACGGTTTCCAATTGACCGATACTTTCGATAAGACTGCCCAGCACTGTTTCGTTAAATTCCGTTATTCCGTTCACGTGCAAATGTCGAAGCTGTTTTAGCCAGATCAAATCCGTTAAGGAGTTTCGCGTAAGATTTCGACAATACTTTATGCTGAGACTTTGCAAATGCGCACAGTTTACGCAGATCGCTGTTAGACACGCATCTGTGGTTCCAAAAACGCTGCTTAAACTTAAGTAGCGCAGCTTGGAAAGTTTGGAAATTTTGCGCAAACTTTGATCCGTTAATTTTTGACAACTTTCCAAGGATAAAACTTTCAAAAGTTTACACGAATCGCAGATGGCTACTAAATCGGCGTCGATGAAATTATCTCTGTTCCCGTCTAAATATAAATATTCCAAAAATTCCAAATTTGAAATCGGCGTAAAGTCGGTTATTCCGTGACAGTACGAAAGACCAAGCCGAGACAAAGTTTGATGTTTATTTTGGCAAAGTTGCTGCAAATCTGAATCCCGAATCGTACTTCGTTCCAAGTAGAGTTCTCGAAGATTTGGGCACAAATCAGCGAATCTCAGATTGCGAATATAAAGCATAAAACTGCCCGAAAAATCCAGGGACTCAATTTTAATCGGTAAATCCGCGAAAGCCGATTCCGTCAAAACGAAAAATCCATAGCAACTTGCTCTCAAGCTGAAATCTCTTAAATTCGGCAGAGCGCGAAAAATTTCGCGTAAAATGTCGTCAGCAGCCGGACTGTCGATTTCAGGATTGTAAAAACAATTCGATAGCAAATCTAGACGGCAATTTTCCATGATCAATGTTTCCAACGAGGTTGGCAGGAATTTCAGGCATCCAAGAACTTTTTCCGACTCGAAAAAATGATGCGAAATATCGAGAAATCGTAAATTCGGACAAAAATCTCGAATAGACAAAATCGCCGGTTCCGTTAGCTCAAATTTGGCCGTAAACCCGCGAACAGTGCGAAAGTTACAAATATCCGCCAATTTCAATTTGCGCAAGTTCTGCCCACATTTCTGCAAAATCGACTGCAAAATTGCATCGCGTTTTTTCAGCGATTCATTGCAATTTGAAATATGATTTTTGTACAAAAGTTGGTGCAGCATTAAACTATCACTTTGGCGAAAAATTAACATGGCCGCGCATTTCCATAATTTGCAAACCCGCTCTACTTTAATCTGCTCTTGGAGGTTTAGGTACGAAAACACTAGGAGCAAAATATCCACGGGTAAATTAGGATCAAAATCTTCCTGCTGTGTCATCCTTTATAAAATAAAAATACAATCGTAAATAAGAAAAAAAGCCAAAATCGTGAAAAAACACAGTCAACGTGAGAACCCCACACGAATAAACAAAAACTGTATGGGGTGTACTACCGAAATTAAGATTTTATGATTCCTATCCAAAACAAAGAAATTAGCTAATTAAATCTAGTTTGGTTTGCGGAATTTACATAACTTCATCTGCAGATTGTCCACTTTAGCCACGAATGTTGACGCAACGTAATGGAACTTGGACACTTGAACGCTGTCAAAGTAAACGGCAAGTTTCAGAAAGCTGCATGAGTTTGCCTGCAGCACTTTCACAAAAAATTTAAAGTCCAGTTTAATAATAATATTAAAAACATTTTATGTATGATCTGTACCAATAAAACCACTATGGACATAATGCACTAATAAAAATTTTTTCAAATTTTTTAATTAAAAAAAATTTAATCTAAAAAAAGGTTAAAAATTTTAGGTACACCGTAAACCATATGTAAAACAAGAAAAATACTTTTAAAGTTTAAAAAGGAAAACATCAAAATTCCAAACAATAGCCAAACCATACATGTACGAGAGCAGAGGGGGATGGGTGGGACCTCCCCCCAAAAATGAAGGGGCCGGGTGGAAGGGCCTCAAAAATTTTGGGCAAAATTTAGAAAAATTGGCACTTTTTTGCGTAAATGTCAAAAAATTGTCAACTTTTACGGTATTTTTGGTCGATCAGGGGGGGGAGGTCCCCAAAATTTGGCCGAGAGGGCCCCTCAAAATTTTGACCCAGTTACATTATGAGCCAAACCACATAGACAATTAAACACCAAACAATAGCCAAAGCATATTAAGAATTAAACACCATAATAACATCAGACAAAATAGCAACTACTAAACTTAAATTAAAGCAAAGTTTTAAAGCACACCCACACACCTGTGCTAAAACAACGAGTTTCAACGGAGGAAAGTTTGCAAGCTGTTAGCTAGCCGAAGCGAAAGCAGTTTTAATTCGTCTCGCGTTTTGACTTTTAGATTCCACACAAGCGTTTCTAGTCGATATATAAGCAAGGTATGTAAGGTGTTCCGCAATATTGAGTGAAACCACACGTAAACAAACACACTTGCAGGTTTCAGGTTGACAAAAAAATTTTGACAAAAAATGGTAAAAAGATCCTGTGAACTTTTTATATAACTCTAGATGCGCAGAAAATCACTTCAACAGACATACATATTAGATAAAAATCTATTTCCTGTCTATTATTAGCATTAGATTTTGTTTCTAACTCTGCAAATCAGAAGGCACAGCTTAAACTTAAATTAAAATGTAACTGAGTTCATATAAAAACAGTTTAATTTGTTACAGTTAAACTGCTTTAGATAGCCTCACAACTTGAACTTGAGTTCTTGAGATTAAACTGCAATATTTAGGCACTAAAAAGATTGCATTACCATATTTGGCGAGAAAGGCACCTCCAAGTGCAGCGGAATTCGGAATGTCCAAAGTGTAAACCGGACGGTTGAAAATGTTGGACAAAATCTGAAAATTAAAAAATCCAATTGAAGCCCTACATTCTAATAAATATTCAATCTTTTAGATGCCTATCATTAGCGGCCGTAAATTAAGCAAATACCTACATTATATGGAACGAAAAATTAATAAGTAATAATTGATAAACTATGAAACATACCTGCAGAATTTCTTTGTTTACCGAAGCACCTCCAGTCACGAGCAACCGCCCATCTACAAAAAACTCATAAGAGGATAAAAATAAACCAGCATTTAAACAAACTAAAAACTGACATACATAAATAAGTTATATATATATATTAAAACTCAGATCAAGAAATACACTGTCGATAGCGGATAGTATATCTACATTTATGTACTAATTAATAACTAATATTAACTAACTTACTTTAACCTTAACTAATATAACACTGACAGTTTTACTTTGAGAAATTCCCATATCATCTGCGTGGACTTTTTTGGAATAGCACTGGCTTTCGATGACGGCCCGGGCCTCCACAGCACGCGGGAAGGAGTCCACCTAAATGTATTAACAGGGTTTCCAAGGGCCAACTCAACTCATTTAAGCCGTATCAAGAGTACATAATAGGAAGAGTATGACACTCTTCCTATTATGCCTACGGGCGTGCGTCCAATGCGGAGCGCGAAATAGCCCGTTTATGTACGGTTTTGAAAGGGGGTACCCCCTCAACGAAAGACCCCGTACTCAACTGAGGGGGAGGGTACCCCCCTCAACTCAGTACCCCGTCTTCAGTTGAGGGGGGGTACCCCCCCCCCTCATTTCAAGACACTAACAAAGACCTTGCGCTACCCCCCCCCCCTCAGTTCAGTGCCCCGTCTTCAGTTGAGGGGGGGTACCCAACCTCAGTTCAGCACAAAAACATAAGTCTTTGTCAGTGTCTTGAAATGAGGGGGGGGGCACCCCCCCCCCCCCCCCTCAACTGAAGACGGGGTACTGAGTTGAGGGGGGGCACCCCCCCCTCAGTTGAGCACGGGGTATCGAACTGAGTAGGGGGCACCCCCCCTCCGCTGAGTACGGGGTCTTCAGTTGAAGGGGGTACCCCCCTCAAAACCGTACATACTACATACACGGGCTATTTCGCGCTGCGCATTGGACGCACGCCCGTAGGCATAACAGGAAGAGTGCCCTACTCTTCCTATTATGTAGTATTGGCCGTATATATTCCGTGGTCGTAGGTCGTAGGTCGACAGGACTACAACAACATGCCCGATGCTAATTTTGCACATTTTAGTAGAGGAATAAGGCTCGATTCATACCTACAGCCGTCTCCTTTCAACCGGCAAAATTACGAAATAATCACGACACAATCATATCTTATGCTATGAAATATTAGGGTCGATTCATACTTCAGTAGGGCATACGGACATACGGACAAGTTCGCGATTCATACTAGTGAGCCGTATGTACTAT
>JASANF010011686.1:0-26413 GCA_030248245.1 Trissonchulus sp. WLG1_4 | reverse complement strand
AAAAACCCTGCTCTGCGAGTTTTGTTTAGTCAGCCTGTTCTTGAGCAAGCCGGGAAAAGGAGAGTCACGAGCGACGAGTAACATGTAAATATTATAGTAAACAAATATATATAATATATATAAGTCAAAAAGTCTTTACACTTAGCACAGACATGTTTCTAACTCAAGTTTTCATCATACATGTAGTTGGGGGGGAAGACTATCCCAAAATTCAGTCCCGGAGGAGGGACGGGGGGTCCCGCCAGGGCGAAAAAAGGGGGGGAAGGTCCCGGCGGGAGTAAAATTTTGCCCAAACTTGGAAAAAATAGCATTTTTTTCGTAAAATTTAAGCGATTTTCACCGACATTTTCGCCAAAAATTGTCAAAATCGGTGTTTCTTGGTCAAAACAAGGTTAAAATTGCTTCAATTTGGGGACGAAGGTGGGGTCAAAAACGAGTTGACGCAGGGGAGAGGGGGTCCTCCCAGGGGGGGGGAGGGGTACCCAAAATTTTGGTGCTGTTACATGTACGGACGAAAAATTAACTAACTTTTGATTAGAGCTTCAATTGATTTGGTTATCATTTGCAGACTAGCCACGCCCATAATGATGGAAACGATAATGATTGACAGGGGTTCTAGTCGGGTGCGACCCCGGGGATATCGATAGGGGTCTTTATTTTTGATGGCTCGGCTAGTCAGCCAAAAGACCAGCCCTGATGTAATGTCCACCAACGAGTCGACAGCGCTGGACATCACAGACAACGAGCCGCTCCAAAATCGAGGCCACAATTTTGGCCACTAGGAGACAGCAGTTCAGCACGAAACTGAGTCTAGCCAAGCATAGGTCGCGTTTCTGTTGAACTCGTTCAGTTTTGATCCCAAGATCTGGATCAGACCCCCCCGTGGAGGGGTCAGCAGTGTCCCCTTCAAAGGTGGCGTGACCGTTGGCAACAGTGGGGGGCTCGTCGGTGACGGACGGAAGTCTATAGAGTTGTGATCGTTCGAATTGTTGAACGTGAGCTTGGTCCTCTTTGTAGCCTTCGAGCAGAGACTCTTGTTGCTGGTAGTATTTCTTGATTTGACGGGCTTCTGCAACAAAAAGGACACTAATTTTAAAACAAGGCATGTCATTATATGATTATATATATTATTATATGGCATATGGCATCCATACACCTAAGCATACATAAAATAAAATTTCTATAATAAATAGCGTAGACGTAGCGTATCTCGTAGCGTGATTAATGTAACTCACAGCGTGGCACAATCATAGGCAGGGGCGTAGCCAGGGGGGGGGGGGGAACGGGGGGAATTCCCCCCCCCCGAAATTTTTTCCAACTGATATTGTACACAAGGGTCCCCCCTTTGGTTTTTAGGGTCCGGCCGGAAAAAATTTCCGATACGTCTCCAATTGACCAAATTTGGCCTAAAACTCAAAAAACTCCCCAAATTTTTTTCTGGCGGCTGCCGCCCCCAGACCCCTGCAACTCTGTGGCTTGGTGTTTCTTGTCTTTATCTTGTATGAAAGCATGTGCATGTGCATATAATTGCATTATGCACTATGTATTTGCTTAATACGCTGTTTAGTATATCGTTTTTGCTGTTTTATTGTTGCAAAAATGACATTTTTAGTGAATTTACCGGATTTAATGTCAAAAAATTTTGAAAAATTTGCAGATTTTTCAGATTCTGGATCCTTTCCAGCCCACCATTTTTGTAATTTTCTGTGTTTTGAGCTCCAATTTTATGTTTGATGCTGCTGTGGTCAAAAATTAGCATTGTTTTTGACCGAAAAGTGCTTAAATGTATCGTTTTTTGCATTAAAATAGCAATTAAGTGGATATTAACACATTTTCAAAAAATCGAAAAGTCATTCCCCCCCGAAATTTTTTCTGGCTACGCCACTGATCATAGGTAAGGAGGTAGGGTAGGGGTCCTGATGGCATGAGGACGAAAAATTGACAGTATATACAGAAGCAAATTTTCGGCAAGTGAAAAAAGTCATTTGAAAAATTTTCAAAATTGTGGCTATTTTGGTCGATTAGAGTTTGACGAGGGACGTTCCTCAAAATTTGCCCACATGGCCCCCAAATTTTGGAGACCGTTTACATGAATATTTACTTGCGATTACAATACCGCTATTGGCTAAAGCCTCTAGAAGGGCACCGCGCCCCAAGGCTGGATCGGCCGCAATTCATGTCCATTAGTTAATTGTATTTGTACAAACAAGGCCTGAATTGAAGCATTTCGATGACATATTCTACTAATCTCTATATACTTGTTATTTATACCATTACAAATATTTATAATACAATACAAATTGACTGGTGCTGGTGCGGGGGTCTGGGGGCAAACACACAGTTGCGAGAAGCCCCAGGGTAGCCCCCAGGCCAGAAGCCAGAGTTTTTATTAAATAAAATTGAAATAAATTTTTTTGAAATAAAATTTGCATAGAAAACTATTTGAAGCCACACTTAGTCGAGAAAGCAGAGTGATCGCGGGGGTCTGGGGGCCACCAAGCTGTGACTTTTTAGAATTTTTAGAGTAAAATTTGCATTGAAAAATACGTTTTAAGCAACACTTGTCGACTGTCGGAAAAAATAAATAGCTGCAGAGGTCTGGGGGCGGCAGCCCCCAGGAAAAAATTAAAGAATTTTTCTATTCTTAGGCCAAATTTGATAGATTTGGTACTATTTGATGAGATTTGGTTGATTTTTGAAAGTAGAGACATTATATACAGTTTTTGAAGATATAGGTTTTCACCCACCCCCCCACAGACAGGTGCTTCATCCCCCCAGAATGTTTGGAAAGTATCTCACGACGGCGAAATTGTGGCTCACAAAGCAAACAGGTAGCTCACGAAGTGAAAATGGACGGAAAAGTGTTTGGCAGCCTCTCCCCCTCGGTGTTTGGCACCTGCCCACGTATACTTGAGCATATATATACATTACATATCATACATGTATGAGGGGGGGATAGGGGGGGGACACCCCCCCCAAAATCGAGGGGCCGGGGGGGAGGGTCCCCAAAATTCGGGCAAAATTTAGTAAAAATGGCACTTTTTTGGAAAAATTTTACAAAATTTTGAAAAATTTAGGGTATTTTGGTCAATCAGGGGGGGGAGGGTTCCCAAAATTTGGCCGGAGAGGCCCCCAAAATTTTGACCCCGTTACATGTATGATATGTACATATATAATAAATGTTATATAAATTCTTGCTGAAAATATTCAAAGCTTCTCATATGTTTATATATGTATTTTTAATTGTTACAAATTCTTCATAAATGTTATCTTAACTTACTTATCAATTTCCATTGTTTCCAAAGCAGTTTATATACACACTATACGCAACTAGTATATACGTAAGCGGCAATCATATGTGTAATGTGTATACGTATATACATATATACACACGCTGAGTTGAACTATATATATACTTCACTGAATTTAAGGTCAGATACTAGAAAAAGTAACATTTAGTATCTAATTAGAAAAAATAAAAAAATTTATATAAGTTTCTATCTAACACGTATATATATAACTGCGCACATTAATTTCCGGCAACACAATTCATTGATAAGAAAAATATAACCACAAAATCATTCTACATTTTGTAATCGTTGTAAACAACGCCTACAGTGTCATTCAGATTAATCAATGTGGACAGTAATAGACAAATTAAATGTTTGGATAGCAAGGTCTAATAAATTTGAAAAGTTTAACTAATAATTTAGCACTGTCAGAATGTTTTGGAACTGGACCTAAAAAATATGCCAAAACGATAAAAAAGCTAAAAAGTGCTCCAAGTTTGTTGTTTACAATTGGGTTTACAAATTAAAGTGCCTTTTTTAGACATGTATGTAAATAAGTTGTGCATAATGCAATGACATGAACTTTAGAGGTGCATCAAAACATTTCTCATAATCAAAAAATGCCATACAGTTTTAAACTTCCCAGTAGAAAATCTAGTATACACAAAAACCGTAAAAAGACAGAAAATTGTATTAATATTGAACACAGTAGACTTCCTAACTATATATACAGTGGAAAAACGGCTTATCATACTAAAGTGGCTTCATTTTATATATACTCCTGACCTAAGTCTGACCAGAAATGGTTCAACTCATAGGCAAAATGGGTGGCGTATTTTGTGTGACTGCTCGCTGTACTCTTGATGCTTGCAATTCCTTCTTTTTGTAATAAAATCGCGTGTGACTTTTTGTCTCAGGGTCTAGCATTTGTTGGTCAGACTTTAAAGTTCACAATTGTGTTGGGTCGGGTACTCGGGTTGGAGTTTGTCTCGGGTCGGGTCGAAAACTTCGACACGCTGCGAACTCTACAGCATACCATCACAATGAAAGAATCTGACCTTCGGATGAGCACAATTATATATATAACTGTGATAAGACCATTTAGCCCGACTAAACTCTTCTCCAAACTTATCATACATGTACCGGGATCAAAATTTGGGGGGGGGGGGCTATCCGACCAAATTTTGGGGACCCTCCCCCCCGATAGACCAAAAATACCCAAAATTTTGCAGAAATTCGCCATTTTTTTCAAATTTTTGCCCGAATTTCGGGAACCCTTCCCTCCGGCTCCTCGATTTTGGGGGGTCCCCCCATCCACCCCTCATACATGAACCTAATCTTATTTCAAACTTCTTTGCAAACGAACCTTCAGATAACAACAGAGACGAAACGGGAATAAAACTGGACAGAGAATATTCGTGACTGCACAACGTGTTGCAAATCAACTCAGAGTCATTATCAACAGCGGCACTGAGATCGTAGATACGACACATTTAAATTAAAAATTAGTCAATTTTAATTTAAAAATGTAGTATATAAATATATAAATGGCGTGCATTAGCCAGCAGTAAAGTGTCTCAAAGTAGGAAGTCTTAGCAAACTATAATCTGACGGTCAAATTCAGCAAAAAATTAAATATATATATAATTCAAAATAGATGGTGGATTACTGAAGTCTTATTTGTAAAATAAACAGTTCAAATTTCGCACAGACTAGGATAGGCTGTCACAGACCCATTAAGACCCGTTTTTAGGCTCGGCAGGCACCTAGGTTATGTCGTTAATCAGCTTTGGTACCCAAGTCAAATAAAGCTATCAGTGGAAGAAATTGGGCAAAAAAGTCAAAGGTTTCGGGGTTTGACAAGCCGATGGTGTTATCAAATGTGACTGAAAAAATGTGTCAATTGTTGTGTTATATGTTATATACACTGTTTGATTGTCATTAGTTAGTCCTAGTCACACTAGACCGTGTGCTAATTTGACACAGACAGATAAAAGCACAAATTTTAGTAGAAAACTTTTTAACGAAGGTATATATGTATATCTACATATTATTATATACGTACTGCAAACAAAGCGTCTAAAACTGTGCTACCTGCTAGCATAAACATATTCTGGGCCCGAATTTAGTTGTCGTCAAAAATCACCAGCCGCCATTGAAAATATCAGTCAAGCAGTCAGATTTTTCGAAGAGACTTTAACTGAGAACAAGGACTGATATGTCAAAAATCGTTACTGTTCAGAGCTTCCTTTGTAAAATCAATATCCTCGAAGAGCCGGTAAAATTTTTGCCCGTAAAACCCGGCCCATACCTTGTCAGCATTGAGCTAACTAGAATGGGTGGGCGGAAAAGTTGCTCCGCACCCCCGCCCCGACTTTGCCATTTTCCACGTATGCTTGTAAGCAGAAGCGTAGCCAGGGGTGGGGATGGGAGGAATCCGCCCCCCCCCAAATCTTTACAGACTGCAGTTTTACACAATTTTGGCAATTTGGCCTAAAAGTAAAAAATTTCTCCAATTTTTTTTCACTCCCTTTTCACCCCGGCTGTCCCAGGTTCTTGGGCCGTTTTTGGGGTGAAGTGGGACAGCTGTTAAATTGCTTGTAAACGCACAGAGTCTGTAAAAACCGTTTAAAAATACAGGCTAGCGCTGCATGAAGCCGCCGCACAGTACGGCGTGTCAGAATCTACAGTCTAGAGACCAAAAAAATTTAACAAGCCAAGACATGGTGCTTTGGCCAAGTTTAGTCCTTAATCACGGTTGAACTTGCGGTGTGTGGGTCAGAATCATGGCTCATAATGAAATAATTGATAATTGAGTAGAGAAGCGCTTAGACAGCAAGTCTAGCAATTTTTCAATCAACCCTGCGGCAAAAACTCAGAACTTGAAAAATAAAAGAGGTTTTCAACTACTAAATTTGGGCAGTTTAACGAAAAAAAGGAGGGTACAAAAAGCACACAACTTAACAAAAATGCATCAACTAGCATCTGTCGGTGGCAGGACGCTAAATTCACCTCTAGTGTTGAAACAGGCGCTTAGCCCTTATGAACTAGTAGTCCTGATCCTCTCACAAGACACAAGGGGCCGATTTTATATATCTGTGCGGCTGGTTGAGCTATTCTAGCGATCTTTTAATGTATTAGACCCTAATCCTAATCAGACAATTAATAACCGAAATGTTTGGTACCGTTCCGCCCTGGTTGAGACTCTCTTGCCTGAGCGTTTTGTAATTCTGCCACCCTCTCACAAAACTGTCAAATTTCACCTTGTTCTAGAAAAATAGCAGCTTCAATTTTTACCGGTCAAAACCGGCGCCGCCTGACCCGCCTGTAAACATTCCCCACCTCTGAAACCCTAATTTGTGCGAAAATCTCCCTCCTTACGTACCTTTGTGCTGTGAATATACTTTCATAACATTCCTGAAGTGCACGGAGGCAAACATTTTCGTTATTGTGCTAACATTCAGTGAAATCAAAGGTTTGCAAAACAGTTTTGACTGATATTATTTTACACATATTTGTGGCTGTTGTGTAAAACAATGAAAATACCGTTATATATGCATAACAAGGTAATAAGTAGGGCTACACAAACACAGGCAAGCCAAAAGAACCGCAGAAAACGTTGCGCTATGTATTAATAAGTGTAATGTCCCATTTCTCTCCGTGATGTCCCTCTCCACCCCATTGCCGGGGTGAAGTGGGACAATGGAAAAAATTAAATTCACGAACGAAAACCAACGTAAGCCAGGATTCCCAGGAGGTGCAGTGAGGTATGTCCCACCGGCTCACGATCAACAAAAAATTTGGGCGAGATCGCATATATAAACTCGCTAAAAAAATCCAACGTTTGCAAAAATTGTCCCACTATACCCCGGGGTACTATATTATATATGGCAGACTTACTTATCTTATTTATTTTGGCAGTGTGTAAGTCTCGGTCTCGTAAAAAAACCGAGACCACGCTCAAGGCTGGTCTCGATCTCAAAACTGAGACCTGCCTTAGGGAGGGTGGTCTCGGTATTTCAAAATGATGGCACTAGAAATTTTTAAAATTTTGTAAAATCATTGAGCTTTTCTTAAAGCTTTAGTTTAAAAATAGAATGCGAAGCATGAAGAAACAAATTTTGAATTATCTCAACTTAAAACTTTTTTATATTCCGTCTATTTTCGTCAAGCTTTAAAATTTGAGCTGTTTCTAGTTTCTACAGAGGTCTGCTTGCGGTAGAATAGTATTTTATTTCTGACATCACGATGTTGCATTCTTGTTGAGTAAAAAAACAAATCCATAAAATTAAAAAATAATGCAAAACTTACGAGAAAAAACAGGCGATGGTTTACCGACGTTAGGATCATTCGAATCGCCACTGCTTTGACTAGACCGATTACGAATTCGTTTGGGAAGACTAAAATTTCGCATAGCTGTTAGGGCACTCGGGGACATGGAAGCCAAACTGAAGTTAGGCGAAGATACAGTTGATTTTTTAGCCGGCGGGGGGTCAGATTCTCCATTTTCTGGCTCATTGCTACAACTGGCAGGAATTTGCAGCATAAGGGGGGTGTCGGGAAGCGCAGATTCGCATTCGGCGATTTGGGGTTCCAGCCCGTCTCCCTCCATTTCTATTTTTTCCTCTTCATATTCTTCTGGCAAAGAATCCGATACGCTAAATCGCACAGCATCTCGCGGCGAAATTGGTGCATCTTCCGTCATTATACTAAAGCCTCTGCAAAAAAGTTAACAAAAAGTTTTAACCTTAACTCTTTAACTAAAAAAACTCTTAACCTTGACCCCAAAGTTGTCATATTTTGGACGCAAAATCCGTCCTGTGTATTCGGGGCGAATCGTTTTGTTGGAATTACTTAGGGCCAATTCCTAAAATGGATTAAACGCATTATATTAAAATTTGTTTGCCTAATAACTTATCGCAAAGGTAAACTTTAAAAATTTGTACACAAGCGGGAGGTGCTACAAAGGATTGCTATCACAAATTTCGTATAAATTTATAAACTGTCATGAGTTATTGTCAAAACAAATTTTAATCCATTTTAGGAATTGGCCCTTAGAGACAGAATGTGAGGGACAAATTTAGAGACACGTTCGTACCGTGCTAAGGACTCTGTTGTTTTTAGGGATGTCTACACAGCAAGCTTCAGAACGAAGTATTAGGGGGGGTGTGGGTTTTTGTTGTTTCTTTTTTTTTTTTTTTTTTTTTTTTTTTTTTTTTTTTTTTGTTTTTGTTGGGGGGGGGGTGGTTGTGTGTGGGCCGGGCCGAGCCGAGCCGGCCGGCTATGGGTAATTTTGGGTTTTATCAAAATTTAATCGTGCGCTCCGGGAATCAATGTTTTGGGGCACAAGTTTTTTAAGTGACATTTTTACTTTCGTCAAGAAGCAAGGAACTAAGGAAGGATTAGAGCTTTTATTTGATACTCATGCAGTTGGAGGGGATGGGGGAAGCTCCTTCCTAAATTCAGAGACAGCCGAGGGATTCGGGCCGCCAGTGGTGAAAACGCGAAAAGAATTAATCTGCAGATAGCAGGGGTGTGGGGGTGCCAGCCCCCAGGAAAAAATGGAGATTTTTGAAATTTTTAGGCAGAATTTAGTCAACTGGAGACGTATCAGAAAGATTTTCCGACAAGAAAAGTAAAACAAAAGATGGGAACATCATAGACAGTATATTACATAAATAAGTTCAGCAGAATGTACTCTTGCAGACATGCATTGGCTTTGATAAAAGATAATATCAACGAATAGTAAGCCACAAAGTTGCAGGGGTCTGGGGGGCGGCAGCCCCCAGAAGAAAATGAGAATTTTTTTAATTTCAGGCCAAATTTGGTCAATTGGAGACCTATCAGAAATTTTCGCGGCCAGGCGATAAAAACCATATATATATATATATATATATATATATATATATATATATATATATATATATATATATATATATATACGGGGAACCCTTGTAGACAATTTCTTCAGGTTCGATCAAAAGAGGGGTCGCCCGCGAACGCCGCGGGGGGGCCCCCCCCCCCCCCCCCCCGACTACGCGCTTGGCAGTGCAGGACCTACCACGGCAGGGGGGTACTCTAAATGTTTGCTACTTTTGGTGGCAAACTGCAAATTGTGCGAAAATTTAATAAAAATTCATCAATTTTTATATCGATAGCTACACAATGACGTCGACAAAAGGATGAAACTTGAAAGTACAGGAAAACCAGTAAATCTGAATTTTCTGTAGAATTAGCCAGTAACATTTTTTCAGATAAAATTCAGAGCCTCTGAATTCTGGGTGAAATTATCTGACCTTTGCCTGAATTTTCTGAAAATTATCTGAAATTCCCCTGAAAGTCAGTATATAAAAGACAGGAAATTGTAAAAAAACATCTGAAAAAACTTTAACTGAAAAAATTTTACAGAAAATTCAGATTCCTGTGAAGGGCCAGATTTATTTTGACGTCCATTTTCGCCACGAAGCCGGCTTTTACCAACAATAAGACTAAGTGAATTTATACGTTAAATTTTTTCACTTTTACTATATCTGAAGAACCATGGAATATTGCTTATTTTTCCACCGCTTTTTCAGGTATTTTGTGCAACGGGCGCCAGAGTGAAAAATTGAAAATTTACTAAGCTTTTGGATATTGCAATGCGGACAGCAAATTTATTAAAAATGTCGTTATTGCAATGATATAAATTAAGCACAAAACAGTATATTAGGCAAACAAATTGCGCCTAATACACACATATTCTTACACGAAGTAATTCCAATAAAAAAATGGGTAGGGCGGCCGCACTCCCCCCGAGATATACCGGTATGAGAGAGCGGTTTATTAACGAAAAAACACAAAAACCGTATATACAGCTCTAGCTTTTTGGATTCTGGGAAGAGATTTTAAACTTTCGAAAGTTAGTTCTTGAAAATTCACGACTGACTCAGATCTCGGCCTGGCTCGGCAAAATTGCCGAGCCAAAGGCAATTTGCCGAGCCGAGCCGCGCCGGCCGGCTCGGCAGCCGAGCCGAGCCGAGCCGAGCCAGCGGTCTATCCCTAATATATATATATATATATATATATATATATATATATATATATATATATATATATAAAAATCGTGAGCAAAGTTGAGCAAAATTTCAATTTCAGTGAGCAAAATTTCAGATCGGTGAGCAAATCGTAAATTTGCTACTTTACGTGTTATGCTTTGGTTATTGCCAGGTACCCAGAAAAGCGGTATTATTGCACTTTTAAAGCCAAAAGCGACACTTATTAGCACATTTCGTTCAAAAACAACGTTAATTTTTGTGAAGTGAGACCTCAAAGTGAAGAAAAAATGGCTCAAAACACGAAAAAGTAAACCTTTGTTGGGTCAGTGAGGGTCCAAAAGCTATCAAATTTGGAAATATTGAGACATTGGGCACCGTAAAATGACTACAATTGTCATTATTCGGGACGTTTCAGAGAATTTTCTGGGACGGGCAACAGAAGACCAAGAGAGCTAGCATCATTCACAAGATGGCCAGTGAGGCCGATGGTTACGGTGTTCGATTTCCAATCGGAAGGTTGGAGGATCGAATTCCAGCCACTTGGTCATACCTAGTCTCCTTGAGCAAGAGATTAGGGCCACATTGCTCCTGCCAACCCAGCATAGTCCATCCTTATCCATCCCTCTCCCGGGGCTGGGGGGTGGCGTACCCGGGGGGGGCTGGGACATCAGCCCCCCCCTTTTTTCTTTAGCCCCCCCCCTTCGCGATTTCCCCCCCCCCCCCCCTCCCCCCCCCTTTTGCTTTTCCTGTGGTCTTCTTTGGTTTTATGACACCGCTGAAAAAAAATTTTCCGGCACGTTCCCAATTGACTAAAATTACACTGGAATTTCAAAAATTTTTCAAAATTTTCTTTCGAAGAGATCTCGCCCCTAATTCATTACTGCTCTAATGTATACACATGACTTATATCTGCTATGGTGTAGTAATAATGAGTAATGCTGACAACTATTATTGGTATTTAGTTATATATTTTGTGTGGCTTTTAATTAAAAACCGTGTGGTGGGTGGAGTGGAGGACGAACGTCTAAGGACAGCCCTTGTCACCCATGGTTTTTCTTCAATTTTTTCCTGTATACAACGTATTTTCCAGGTTTGCTAGTCCCCCCATTTGCCGATTTTTCGTGCTTTTTTATCTAAATAGGTTAAAAGTTTGAAATATTTGACATAACAAAATCTGACTCTGAACAGACCGCTGCTACAACTATGATTTCACGACAAGTGTTGCTTAGAATTGCTTTTTCAATGCAAATTTTATTTCAAAATTCTAAAAAAGCTTCAACTTCTGGGGGCTGCCGCCCACACCCCTGCAACCACTATGATTTCACACCAAGTGTTGCTCAGAATTGCTTTTTCAATGCAAATTTCATTTCAAAATTCTAAAAAAGCCTTAGCTTCTGGGGGCTGCCGCCCCCAGACCCCTGCAACCACTATGAATTCACAACAAGTGTTACTTAGAATTGCTTTTTCAATGCAAATTTTATTTCAAAATTCAAAAAAAGCTCCAGCTTCTGGGGGCTGCCGCCCCCAGACCCCTGCAACCACTATGATTGCACGACATGTTGCGTATATAAAACTTTTTTGCAATATCAATGAAATCAGAAAAAAAAATTTAAAAAGCTGAACTTTCTGCAGACTGCCGCGGACTGCGTGTGCGTTTCCCCCCCCCCCCCCCCCCCCCCCGGTCGTCGACCATCAGTTCAGCCCCCCCCTTCGCGTAATCCTGGGTACGCTACTGTCCTTATCTGGTCGGTAAATGGGTACCACAATAACGTGGGAAGGTAACAGGGGTCCGTGTACGGCATTATGCCTTGAGGGGTGTTAAAAACATGTTAAAAAATTTTAACATCAATTTAACACGTTTTTCGCATTAAATTTGCACAAACAACATTTTTAAGGTGGCACTTCTGAAATGTGGGTTTTGGCCATTATTTTGAAAACGCGCAAAAATAAACATGCATCGTAGGAACAAAAGCTGATCAGAAGTGAATTTCCTTCAATTTGATGTACAATATCACATAAAAATTTTTTTGAACATTTTTGAGCAAATTTCGTCAAGAAAAATAGATTTTCACGGAAATGCCTTCACAAGCCAGTGCATTTACACGTATGTAATGAATTTGAAAGGCTGAAAAACACTAGCAGTTGTGTTTTAATGAAACGTAATTAAAAATTTTTGGTGTTTTATTGAGTGTGGTATAATTTTTTTGTGGACTAACGCAATACTTAATGCATGAGACAGAAATATGGTGCGTGTGAATACACACGCAAATTTTCGGCTTGCGATTATAAAAAATTGGCTCAACGAAAAAAGTTAAAATTTGGCACCTAAATGCACCTTGTCATCTTCGAGCGGTCGCAAAATTTGATTTTTGGCAAATCGATAGTATCTAAAAAATTTAGCCAAATTTATGTTTTTCAAAAATAGCGATTTTAGTGTTTTTCAATATATCAATCATATTCATCAAAAATGCATCATATTCATCATTTTGCGACCGCTTGATCACGTTAAGGCGAGCAAAGTGAGTTATTGATTGTGCAACAGCTACTTACTTGCGAAGAGAAATCGCAAGCCGAAATTCCACTCACGTTTGGTCTACAGTGAATGCTAAATGTATCAATCAACTTCATTTTTTGTATTTAGGCATACTTTTACACCAGCTTGCCATTGTGTACCTAAAATTGGCCCCAAACTTTCGTTTTTTAAAAGTCACATTTCAGGAAAGCCACCTTAACATGTGTTAAAAACATATTGAATTTATGCTAAAACTTTTAGCATAGGTTTAACATCTTTTTCGTATCTTTTTAGAATATGCTAAAAAGATGCAAAAAAACATGTTAAAATCATGCTAAACTTTTTAGCATACTTTTAGCATGTTTTTAACATATGTTAAAATCATCTTAATTTTGGGTGAATTTGATGCGAAAAACATGTTAAAATGATGTTAAAATGTTTTAACATGTTTTTAACAATATTCAAAAAACATGTTAAAAGATGTTAAAACCATGTTAATAACATGTTAAAATATGTTAAAAACATGTTGAAAGCATGTTAATCGAAAGTGCAAAAAACATGTTAAAAACATTCAAGCACTTTCTTCCTGTGCTTGTGGCCTTGTGCTAAAATTCACGGAGAAAAAAATCCGACTGCACATTAAACAATTAAAAGGTGCGCGATGCACATACAATGCATACAGGGGCGTAGCCAAGATTTTGCACCTTGTACACTTTTTTGCTCACTTTTTTACACTCACTATTGCAGGGCACTCACTATTACATGAACAAAATGTAATTTTGGTCATTAAAATCAAATAAACTCACAGCCGCGGGGCTCAGGGGGCGGCAGCCCCCAGAAATACATGAAGATTTTTTTAAATTTTTAGGTCGAATTTGGTCAACTGGAGACGTAACAAAACTTTTTTAGGCAAGAACACTAAAACAAGAGATGGGAACGTCACATCAGACAGTGTATTACACAAGCAATTGCAGCATAATGTACTCTTGTAGAGATGTACAGGCTTTGATGAAAGTTAATAACAAGGAAGAGTAAGCCACAGAGTTGCAGGGGTGTGAGGGTGACCGACAGCAAAAAATCTCGAGAATTTTTTATTTTTAGGCAAAATGTGGCTACGCCCATGCCTACTCAAAAGAATAGGTCCACTATTCCCCCCAACTGCATTTATATAACCTTAAAATACGTAAGATACTGTAAGCTAATAACTGGACAAGGGCCGTATTATCAAAAATACCTGCAGGTAAAGTTAGGCTAACTTTACCCACAGGTAAGGTGAAGGTAAAATCGTATCTCAAACAGTGACTAAAGCCAACGTGATAGCTGAGGTTATCTTTAATATTCGGGCAAGAAAAGTGGTTTTTTTTGTTTTTCACCTAAATTTAATATGTATTGTGCGAATTTTTTTACCTCAATGGTTGATGTTAACCTTGTTTTCAATTTTAACTTTACCTTTACCCACAGAATTAAGTTTACCTTTACCTTACCTGTGGGTAAAGTTAGCCTAACTTTACCTGCAGGTAATTTTGAGAATACGGAACCAGGAAAACCATAAAATCTAAATTTTCTGTAAAATTTTAGCTGGTACGGGTTTTTAATTAACATGTATTTACCCGTTCCATACACATATACTATTCAGACATTTTACAGACTTTCAGAGGAATTTTAGATAAATTCCAGAGTCTTTCAGATTCAGGGAAAAATCAGATAAATTCATATAGAGTTTAGAGACTGAATTTTATCTGAAATAATGTTACTGGCAACTGGCTTTTCAGATCAATGTCAGCTACTTTTTACACGAATTTCAGATAAAGTTTACCTGCTATTTACAGATGTAAAAAACATGTGGATTTTTTTTGAAACTTCAGCTTTGTTCATCTGAAGTTTTTGTGCTATTGATCAGTGGCGTACCCAGGGGGGGGGGCCAGGGGGACATCAGCCCCCCTTCGCGATTTTCGCCCCCCCTTCGCGATTTCAGCCCCCCCTTTTTTCACTTTTTTATCTGTGGTCCCCCTTTGGTTTTATGACACCGCTGAAAAAAATTTTCCGGCATGTCCCCAATTGACCAAAATTACACTGAAATTTCAAACATTTCAAAAAATTTTCTTTCGAGGCGATCTAGCCCCTAATTCAATTCTGCTCTAATGTATATACATAACTTATCCGCTATGGTGTATTAATAATGAGTGACGCTAACAACTATTATTGGTATTTAGTTATATGTATATTTTGTGTGGCTTTTAATTAAAAACCGTAATGTGGGTGGAGTCTGCAGTGGAGGACGAATGTCTAAGGACAGTCTTAGTCACACATGGTTTTTCTTCAATTTTTTCATGTATACAACGCATTTTTCAGGTTTGCTAGTCCCCCCATGGGCTAATTTTTGCAGCCGTAAATTGATAAAATTTGCCCTCAAATTGAAAAAAGTTTTGCCGGAGGCTGCTAGAACCACCGCGCTGACTTTACTTATATATATATATATATATATATATATATATATATATATATATATATATATATATATATATATATATATATATATATATATATGTATATAAATATTATATATATATATATATTTATATATATATATATTTATATATATATATACTTGTAAGTAACATGTTTTTTAATGTTTTTGCGCTTGTCTGTTGTATTCGTTCAGCTCACTGGCGTACCGAGGGGGTAGGGTGGGACGTCAGACCAGCCCCCTTAGCGTTTTGCACCCCCTCCCCCATAATTTTCAAAAAATTGCAGCGGGGCTGGTAGGTTAGACCCAACCTTAATTAGATCTTGGCTACCCACTTTACTCGTTCAGTCCGACACCAGTTCTTTTGGACAGAAACTGGTGGCATATATATTTAGGAATAAATGGGATGCATGCAGTACCAGCCCGCTTACCCCCTGTTCACTGTTCAGCCACCTACCCCACTTTTCCGTCAAGACTCAAGCTTCAGCTCGCGCAGCAAGTCAACTAACTACCCACCCTCCCTCCGACGAGGAGCAACATTACTTTTTCTGATTGCGCCATACTTTGAAATAAGTTCAGTCAAGTATGTCCACAATATTCCGTTGGGGTTGACCTTGACGCCCGTATTACACCCAATACCGTCTAGTCTTACGCTTTATAGTAGCCTTTTAGCAGTAGCATACTGATGAAAAAACCTAGTGTGCAACGGGTCCCAGGGATAAACCCTGAATTAATCAAGAAAATGGTCCAATGACACGATACAAAACAGACACACAAGGTACATTATTAAACAAGATATTAATCACATATTCACATGTGTAAAACGATTAACGGGAATCAAGTGCTAACACACAACTTACGCTACCCTTTCAGGTGACCCAGTATATATAACCCAGCACCAGCACAAAAAATATAGAAATTTTAAAAAAACAGTAAACAGAATTAACACCAATAATAAGAGAAAATATATAATATACATAGGGAATGGAATGGAATGAACAACCGCCCCACAATGCACTCTAATAAGTTCATATATGTACGTAAGCGCACGTATATATATACAGATAAAAGAGATCTAGAGTGTACTAGACCAGTTTATCATCACTGCACTGTAGACCCACCTCTAGGACTGCATTAGTTCGGCCCTAAGCCCTATTACTCACATCAACAGTAAACAAACAACAAACAAGCAAACAACAAACAAACAAAATTAAGTCAGCATTCACAAAAAAACTGCAAACAACACACTGTCTTGGTTGCCCCTCGAACTAATGCAGTCCACAACTCTTTGCATTAGGTCTTTAACTGCACTCTTTTCATAAAAGATCACAGAGCTCATATCATATCAGATCAAGAGCTGACCCCTGGCGTAGGTATGCTGCATGTCACTTACTTAGCCTACCCTTTCTAACTTATGGGAACTAGCCCACAGGAGCCGCAAACTTAAGACGATACGTATATACATATATCTTTTTTGCAGTGACAACCCATAAGTCAACCAGACAAAGCCACGATATAGTATGACATCAAAAGTTCGCCGGACCCGGCTCCTGTGGAGAGGCTGCAGCATACCAGTTCATTCCATTCACCCCCCCCCCCAGGGAGCGTTTATTAAATTGATTAACATTCATAACTAAACAAAAACACCTAACAGGGGCCATCAACAAGAAAGAAAAGAAAAAGACCAAGTGTTGGGTCCATTGACACTAAGCGACAAAAAATATAAGTATATACAAAACAAAATAAGCACATACATATGTACGTATATAATGTATAGCAGGGGAGAGCACTGGATGTTGGTTGTTGCAGGTGCGCATGGGTACTGAACGCACCACGACGCACACCTTGCATTTTGCATTAATTTTGTCCCAATTTTACAAGAAATTGGAATCTAAAAAATATCCACCTCAAACAAAAGGTGTCAGTAGGTTCTTATTTTTGTTTAGACGGCTCTTAAAAGTAGAAAAAGTTGGCGAGGACACAATTTCCACAGGAAGGCTATTCCAGGTTTCGCATACCCGATGGTGAAAAAATCATCAGTAAGTAAACGCATATTACGCGACCGATGCAATGAGAGTACATGCGATCTATTTCCAACAACATTAGCATAATTGAATAGCAAATGCAAGGGTACATCAATAAGGTTATAAACAATTTTATATAAACAACATAAGTCTGCCATTAATCTTTTCATTTCAAGAGAGTCTAAATTGAGTTTGCGTAAACTATCGGCATAAGACAAGTGTGACAACCCAGTCACTCTTCTAGTAAACGAACGTTGAACTGACTCAACTGATCTTATTTCCTTTAAAAATCTCGGATTCCAGACTTCAGTAGCATATTCGACAATAGGTCTCACGTAAGTCATAAACATTTCCTTCAGAAAGTCTCGATTTCTACACTTAGAGGCTCTGAATATCAAATCAAACTCTTTTTGCTGCTTTAGCTCTAACGTTTGGTACATGAACAGAAAAATCTAATCTTCCATCCATAATAACACCCAAGTCAGAAACAGTATCGACCACCGGTAACGTTTCGCCACACAAAATATAGTTTACAGGCAACATTAAATTAGCTCTTGAAGCACCACAAGGAATACAACGTAACACAGAACACTTGGTTGCAGAAATGGTTAACCGCCAATTTGTACACCATTTTTCAATTTTATATAAATCAGTTTGCAAAAGTTGCAGAGAATGTGTGTCACAAATTGGTCGGTACACTTTTGCATCATCCGCAAACAGCTTTATACAAGAATTTTGGATACAGTCAGGCAAATCGTTAATAAATATCAAGAAAAGCAGCGGACCCAGAACAGAACCCTGACGGACTCCACTTTTGACATCACTATAATTAAAAAAGGAGGTCGACACTTTTACACGTTGCATCCGACCGGGGCCCAATTTTTCGAAAAAAATGTTCTCCGTTTAAGTTCTCCGTTTAAAAGCTCTCCGTTTAAGTTCTCCATTTAAATGTTCTCCGTTTAAAGCTTTCCGTTTAAATGTTCTCCGTTTTTTTAGACAAAGAACTCGAGTTCTCTGTTTATTTAAACGGCGAAATTATATGATTGCACGCACATATTTCAAAATGTTCTCCGTTTAAGTTCTCCATTTAAATGTTCTCCGTTTAAAGCTTTCCGTTTAAATGTTCTCCGTTTTTTTAAACGGAGAACTCGAGTTCTCTGTTTATTTAAACGGCGAAATTATATGATTGCACGCACATATTTCAAAATGTTCTCCGTTTAAGTTCTCCGTTTAACATTTTTAGATTTTTTTAGAAGCCAACGCTTTGAATTTAAACGGAGAACTTATCGATTGCAGTTTTTTGAAGCTCTCCGTTTAAGTTCTCCGTTTAAATGTTCTCCGTTTAATTAAACGGATATCTCTAGTTCTCTGTTTAAATTGATATTTCAATGAAAAATGTTCTTCATTTAGAATGTTCACCGATTAAAATGTTCTTTATTTCAATAGTTCTCCGTTTAAATGTTATTCATTTTTAAAAACCGAGAACTTTTAAACGGAGCTAGCGACCTCCGTTTATTTAAACGGAGAACTTGCTTGTTTAATTAATGGCTACGGTGGATCTTATTCAGCTCCTTTACGAATTCATATGTATTTGCAACACTAAAATGCAAGTCTGCGAGTTTGCTAATTGCAACACTAAGATAAAAAAACAAAAAAATTTGAAAAATAAATCGAAAAAAACACAAACAAAACAGACTGATAAAATATAAGACGAATTTATCGAATATAAAAAGGTTTTCAAAACATCATTTTTCCGACTTTGCGACTTCACTGCTAACTGTCTGCCGCATCAATTTTGCTTCAAATTGGCAAAAATATGTACCTAAACACATATTTTCAAAATACACAAAGAACAATATCTTAACTTTCACATCACTAAACAAGTTTTACAGACGTGCAAAGTCGACTGCTTTCGTGACACTACTCCCTTAAATAAACGGAAAAGTGGAGTTCTCCGTTTAAATAAACGGAGAACTAGAGTTCTCCGTTTATTTAAACGAAGAACTTCTGAGTTCTAATTTAGAATTCTCCCCAAAATAAATGTTCTAAAAATTTTTGAGTTCTCCGTTTAAATAAATGGAGAACTAGAGTTCTCCGTTTTTTAAATGGAGAACTTTGGAGTTCTATTTTAGAATTCTTCCAAAAATAATCGTTATAAAAATATCGAGTTCTCCGTTTAAATAAACGGAGAACTTTCAAACAGAGAACTTTAAACGGAAAACAATTAAACGGAGAACTAAAACGGAGAGCTTCGAAAAATTGCATTGAGCAGAATCCATGTTCTCCGTTTAAATCAGGTTTGGCGCGACAGCGCCAAACCTATAATAGGACGCAAACACTCACAATGCGGAAATTTTAAATTTTAGTCGCTTATAACTTCCGTCTAGCTATGGCAATAAACCTGAATTTTTAATATGTTAGGTATCGCGGCAGTCTGTAAACGCTCACCAAGTTTTGCGTAAATCGATTCAGTATTAGTTGAGATATAACAGAAATCAATTTTCAGTAACGTTTTTGATCTTTTTTTTTTAGCCACACGTATCTCAAGTTGTGCTGAACCGTTCCGTGCCGCCAGTATATCAAACTGTAGATCTCGGTCCGCCATACTGCAAATAAGAGTTTGGTGCCGGTTTACACCGGTTTCGTTGAGTTCGAAACCGAAAACCGGTTTTTTAAACAAATTGTTAGCGGAAAACTGTGCACAGATCGAGTATAAAGCACAAATCGTCAATTTTTTGGTGGGCTTATAGGTTATTTGGTGCGTAGATTTTATTTCTTGCGTTAGTTTTCCAAAAAAATGTTGACCGGTTGCGAACGAGCAACTTGACAAAATTCAAATTCAGCAAATATGGAGATTCCCAAATGAAAAACTGTTTATTTACGTAAAAAGAGCGAAAATTTTTACACAAGAAAATTAATTTTCATGATATAACTCATTAGTTAACAATAGCTATAGGCATCTGAACTTTCACATTTTTCCGTAAAACCGGTGCCTTGGCGTCAGCCAATCAGATTCAAGCTAAGTTGTGGACAATTTTAATGTTGGATTTTCTCGATTTGAATATTATTTTCAAATCAGGAAAAGTAGTGGATTTGTCCACATACAATTCTGGCGGTAAGGGGCGCTTTGAAACAGTTGTTATTCACCCCAAGAGCATGTTTTGCTTTGTAGGTAATCGCAGACGCATTTTTGACAATTTATAAGCCAAAAAATTGGATCAAGTGCAGTTGCAGGGGGGGGGGGGCGGCACGGTGCATCTTCGGCGGGGGGGGGGGAATTCGAACACATATTTTTTCAGCTTAAAAACACGTTTTATAGGTTTTCGCATGCGCTGAGTTCATTTTTAGCAGTTTCCAAGCGGAAAAATGTTGATTTTCAGCTTTTCCAAAAAATTGAAATTTTGTCGAAAATCTTAATTTTCGACATATTGGGGCTACTCGTAAAATAAGACCAGCTCGCTCATTAGATCAGTCAGAAATTTTATGAGCATATATTAACACAAAATAATATATTTTATTCAGCTTTGTTTGCTACATATCTTGCTTATTCTGGCAAAAAAATGTAGATTTGTCAATTATAAAATAGGCGAAATGAACTTGCTTAAAATGAATTTAAAATTCAAACTTTTATACATTTTTGCGCAGCAGATGGTATTAAACATTTTCCCCAAATTAAACATTTTCTAATGCCTCAAATCCTAGTTCAATGCTCAGAACCAAGCTCACGCTGACGGGCAATTTCGGTTTTAAAGTTCAGCTTTATTCATTTTTCCACAGTAGAAAAAGTCCTTTTATTTGATGCAGGAAACTAAGACTAATTTTTTGCTCACCCACAGCGAAATTTAATCGTGAGCACTAAACCTGAGCTCTGAGTCTAAGCGCTTTGCCTAAGCACTAAGCCTAAGCCTAAGCCCTAATTTGATGGAAAAACCTGCTAAGAAGCACCAAAAATAAGTTTACCACACTAAAAAACCTCAATTAGCTTCATAATTTAAAAAATTTTGCAGATATAGCCCGATTTATGTACGGAACCTTGCTTGTGTTGTAACGCTTCAATCAGCCAGGTCAAGGTAGCTTCAGAAAAAGTTTTGTAACTTTTCAAAGCCTGAGCCGATTTACAAAATTTTGTCAGCATTTAGTAGCTTAGAAGTTGCTCTTTCAATGGTAGGTTTTCGTTTCATGAAGTATTTTTGCCTAAATCCAATTTTGTGCAAAAAGTTTGTTTTAGACAAAGTTTAATTTCCAGCTAAAGCTTACATCCTACAAACTTCTAACCTAGCCTATTCGAAAGAGCGATCAATTTTGAATATAGGGGGACTTCGAATCATTAGGCGAAAAAATGCCGTTTTTCCGACTTATTCCACCCCTAAGGGTTTTAACACCAATAATTTCACTGTAGATTTTTATTCAAAGGGGCGACATCTATTTTGGGGGCTAGCTATCAGATTGGGGGCTTGGCTGACGATGGGGGTTCTATATTTTTATTAAAAGATGGGGTAGGAAGCGTTTTAGGGCCAAAAATAATTCCCCCCCGCCGAAGATTGACGGGCGGCACAGTAGCGTAGCCAGGATGAAGGTGAGGAAGGGGCCAACGTGCCTTTTTGCCCAAACATTTTTTTGAAGTTTGTCTACTGGGGGGGGGGGGAGGCGTGCTACGCGACCCAAATTTTTTATCTGAGGAGGGGCCCAAATCGCTGAGCGCTGTGCCACCCAGAACAGCTGAGGGGGCTCTTGCCTCCCGCCCCCCCCCCCCCTGGCTACGCCACTGGGGGATAGTGGACCATTAAGGATTTTTTGGAGTAGAGCACCTTAAGGGAAGCATTTTTGGCTTCTACAAATTTGGATTGTCTGAGCTATGACCCGTGAAAATTGCATTTTCACTGTTTTTGTAAGTGAATGTAAACCAAAGTTCGAAGCCAAAAATTTCTATAATCTTTGTCTTGATTGCGTTATGATATTTTAAGGCATCGCTTAGGCTTAGCTTGCAGGATTCTCTGGGCTAAGCTGGCAGGATTTTGAAAATTTCGATTTTTTAGTACATATATAACCCTGAGCCTAAGCCTGAACCTAAGTCTAAGCCTGATGCCCTGATACTAAGTCTATGCCTTATACTATATAAGTCTAAGCAGCCTAACGTGGATAACGGGGATAGTGGACCTGTTTTTTGGAGTAGAGCACATTAAGGAAATCATTTTTGTGATAGAATCTCTATCAACAAATTTTGATTTTCTGAGGCATGCCGTATGGGCCCTTGACAATAGCAGTTTCAGTGTTTTTGGAATTTGGAATCCTGGATTTCGCACAGGGGAGGGGGCTGCACCCGGAGCTGCGACACAGGGGGGGGGGGGGTGCGGCAATCTGAGCCACGAATACCGGGGGGGGGCTGCGGAGCAAAGCAAAGCAAGGTTTTTATTTCCAAAATATTAAGCAACAATGAATAAAATATTTTAATAAACCCAAATCAACAAAACAAATTAACGAATAAATGGATAGCAAATACATGCTCAGAAACAGAATAAATAAATTACAAAGCAGTACGCAGAAAAAAAAGTAAAAGAAAATAAGAGCAAACAGCCATAATATCTGGAAATAGGACGGCAGAGGACCTAGTCATTAGGTCGCCTAACCCCCCGCCCCTTCAAATAGTTTGAAAAATCATAATTTTCTAATAATGAGCAAAACTGTTGAATATTAGGTGCAGTGACTATGTGTTCAGGCAAATCGTTCCAAATTTTTAAAGCTCTGTAGGGAAAAAGGTGTTTTAGGTTTTCGCTACTT
This sequence comes from Trissonchulus sp. WLG1_4, assembly GCA_030248245.1. Lineage (NCBI taxonomy): Eukaryota > Metazoa > Nematoda > Enoplea > Enoplida > Ironidae > Trissonchulus > Trissonchulus sp. WLG1_4. The sequence goes on along the minus strand of JASANF010011686.1, from coordinate 3,308 downwards.
GGTATATCGGTCCTGAGCCTTAAACTATGCGATCGAGTGCCACTATCTGGCGCATAGGACCACAGCAGCGAGGCCATAGAGATATCGGTAAGATTATGTAGTATACTATAAACTAATTTTAGATCAAAAATTAATCGTCGGTGCTCAAGACTGCTGAGATGAAGATTACGTAAACGTTCCGGGTACGAAATATGACGTAAACCTGGAATGCGTTTTGTATATGATCGCTGTACACGTTCAACCAGATCTATATTTTTAAGCAAACCCGGTGACCATAATGCAGATCCATATTCAACTAATGGTCGCACGAAGGTCACAAACATGTTGATTAAGAAATTGGTATCTCTGTTTTGAAAACATCTAAAAATATGGGCACTTCTTCTCATTGCTTTCTTAAATATGGCATGACAATGTTCGGAAAATTTGCAATCACTAGACAGAATGAAGCCGAGATCTTTTATAGAGGTATTAACGACTAGTTTTTGGTCTTGAATTTTATAAACTGGCGGCTTTATGGACGCTCCAACTACAAAAACAGAACACTTCGAAACAGACAGCGAAAGCTGCCACGTTGTCGACCATTCATAAAGCCGATCTAAATCCATTTGCAGAGCTAAAGATGTTATAGTAGAATGATCAGTTTCAACAAATAATTTGGCATCATCCGCGTATAGTGATAAATTGGAGTTCACTACCGTATCTGGTAAATCATTGACATAGATAAGAAACAAAAGCGGTCCTAAAACTGTCCCCTGTGGAACACCACTTTCAACTTGAACAAAAGGCGAAGCATCGCCGTTCACATATACAAACTGCGAACGATCACTCAAGAAGGATCTTATCCAGGTCAAAAGTCTGCCAGATATACCATATTGTGAAAGCTTATAAATTAATTTTGGATGTGAAACTGTATCAAAAGCTTTGGCAAAATCCAAATAGCACGCGTGTATAACTTTTCGTTTGGACCTTGCTCGACTCCATTGCGAAAACGACTCAAGAACACTTGTTAATGTAGATTTCTTTTTAACGAAACCATGTTGCGCAGAACTAAACAGTTGATGACCATTTAGAAAAGTATACATTTGATTTTTGATCACTGATTCAAAAATTTTGCAACATACAACGGTTAAACTAATTGGACGGTAATTTTTAGGATCTGAACTATCACCCTTTTTATAAATTGGGACAACTTTTGCAATTTTCCACTGAGCAGGCAGAACACCTTGTGCAAAGGATTCATTGAAGAGATGACAAAGGGGGAAAATAACATTGTGAGCAACTTTTTTCAAAATTAGCGGTGGAATTCCGTCCACGCCAAAGGAAATTTTGTTCGGCAGTTTTTTTAAGGAGTTCAAAACACAATTTTCAGAAAAGTTTATGTTTTCAAGAACATGCGCGGTTTGCATTCTAAAATTCGGTAGTTTTTTATCGTCCGTGACAAACACAGACGCGAACTGATCATTTAAAAATTTTGCCTTTTCAAAATTTGACATGGCAACCCTGTCACCGACGCGTAATGGAGGGACACAATGTTTCGAAGTCATTTTCGAATTAACAAAACGATAGAAATTTTTGACATCTCCACTTCGTAAGACGCAGTTTTCTTGATAGCGAATATCAGTTTTTATTAGGTGGCGATTCAGTTTGACTTGAGCTTTATAAGCTTCATAATCTGAGGAGTGTCTTGTTCTTTTGAATTTACGCCAAAGTTCGCGCTTTTTAGTCCACGATTTTTTTGTTTTCGTCGACCACCGACACTTTTTGAGTGAATTTTTAGGTACTTTGGGAGTGAACAGATCAATACCGTATTCGAGAATATGTGAGAAAGTATCCCATATTATTTCAACATTATGCTGATTTCCCAGTAAATTTTTCCAGTCTATAGTAGACAAGAAGTGATTTAACATTACGAAATCAGTTTTAGAAAAGTTATAGGCAGTTCGAATTCTACACTGAGGATTTTTTTCCAATACTGAGCAGAAATTTATGTCAAAACAAACTCGCTTGTGATCACTAGTTGAAAATGGATGCTGAGTTTGCACATTAGATAAAAGAAAACAGTCAGTAGTAAAAAGCAAATCCAAAATATTACTACCCCGAGTTGAATTTAATATTTTTTGCGTCAGGCCTAGTTCACAAAACAGTTCATAATATGAACGCTCTGCTGGTGTCCAACAATTAGAAGCCGAGTTAGTGCTATATAAATTTGGTAGGTTAAAATCTCCAAGCATAATTACATCATCTCTGTAATTTTGAGCACGTACTTCATCGAAAAACAAATTGTCAGTTGCAGGGTCACAAGAAGGTGAACGGTAAACTACACAGATTTTCACGTTTCTCTTGTTTATAAACAATTTTAACCACAGAGTTTCCAAAAGCCCGTTGAAGCTACTTTTGCACAGGAAACTCACAGGCAATTGTTTATAGACCAGAGCAAAAACGCCGCCGTGTTTTTTGTTTACACGGTCCGATCTAAAAACTCTGAAGGCGGATAAACATGGGAAAAGTGAATCATCATAACAGTCACTCAGCCACGATTCAGAAACAAATATGAAATCATAATTACATTGTTCTAATTCGTATAGTAGATCAGAGAATTTATTTGTTATACTTTGCGCGTTAAAATAGAGGCAACTTAGTTTAGAAGGGGTACTACTAATTGGAGATGAGAACTGATCATGGTTAGGGACCGAACTTAGTTTGATGAAACAATCTGCCCATGCTTAATTTTCACACGTTCGCCCTCCTGCCGTCTCCGATGGAGCTCTGTTCGCAAAGCTCTATCGGCGACCCGCTGCTTATATGTTAGATCTGGGCGGACCCAAGCATTTTCGGCACCCAGGATAGAAGTACGTGCATTAACGAATCCGGTGAGAAGCAGGCGCTTAGCGTCTGCATTCTTAAATCGAATCTTAATAATGCGCGCCTTTCCAGCCTGAGCACGACCGTCACGAAACACTTCAACTACAGAATCAGGTTCAATACTGAGTTTTTCACACGCTGTGCGGACTACGGTTGTGTCTGCTTCTGGTGTGGACTCTTTAAGTCCGATCATCACCAGATTTAACTTCTTTTGATCTGCTTCGAGCGCTTCTTGGGCAGCGTCGCGGGCTAGTTCCGTAATTTTTGGTAGAATGGAATCGAGCACTTTCTCTACTATGGCTTGGACCATATTCACAGGGTCCACATAGGGTTGCTGCTGTGAGGGAGTGTCCAGTAAATTAGATTCGAGACAAGCGACCCGCTGCTCAAGATCGGCCAAAAAATTTTTGCAATCAGGGCAAAAATACTGAACTAAGCCACTAGGC
>JASANF010011685.1:0-54261 GCA_030248245.1 Trissonchulus sp. WLG1_4 | reverse complement strand
TGGACTTAACGGATTTATTTTAATCGGACTTAACGAGTGGATTTAACAAGCAGCAAAATCCAATTCCTAAAATACCTAATTTAACGGATTTAACTTGTCACGCTGCATATTTTGAATCCGTTTAGTCGGACTTAGCTGAGCACGTTGATGCGCTTAAATCCATTAAATCCGGCATTTTAGGAATTGGATTTTAACTAAATCCGACTATTTTTAATCGGACTTAATTAAGTCCGATCCAATTCCTAAAATACAAGATTTAAAGTGTTTGTAATGTTTCCGTTTTGCTACCAAGCGTCATTAAGCAAATCGGCCAATCAAAATATGGCTGATATAACATGTGATACCAGGATCAGCCAATTATAACCAAACTTGCCTACTAGTGAAAGAATAGCACAAACACAACGGAAGGTAATTCCCCAGCCACTCAACGAAACTTGAAACTCCAGGTTTAACGCTGGTTTAAAAGTCTGATTTTCCGACGGCTCATGAATAGGATTTGACAAATCAATAGGCAAGCAATCGATCGCTCGCGGGTGATCGATCACGCGATATGACCTCGACACTAGTACCATTCGACGCGCCATGGTCGATTACCTAGGTATAGACTCTAAACTCCAAGTCGATCGGACAAGTATTGGCAAAGTTATGAAGGTCGGGGAAGGGGTGTGGGGGTGTTGTGGAGACTTCCAGCCCGCTTACTCCCAGCCTATGTAGTAATGCTGGTCAGCCTAGCCTAGCCTGGAAAATTTAATTAAATTTTTCAAGGTCGGGGGGGGTGGGGGTGTTGTGGAGACTTCCAGCCCGCTTACTCCCAGCCTATGTAGTAATGCTGGTCAGCCTAGCCTAGCCTGGAAAATTTAATTAAATTTTTCAAGGTCGGGGGGGGTGGGGGTGTTGTGGAGACTTCCAACCCGCTTACTCCCAGCCTATGTAGTAATGCTGGTTAGCCTAGCCTAGCCTGGAACATTTAACCCTATCATGCCCAAAGGATCATGGGAGATACCCCACGATGAACTATCATATCTAGGGCTATGCAACTTGACTAGTCTATTCTAGTGACAAGATCTTTTAGCTGTTTTTATGGGGAATTGTAGGTCTTCGCATTTGGCCGGCAATTTTTAGTCCTACTGCCACACAGCGAAGCCTATGCTCATTTAAGCAATGTGCAAATTTGACTTTTTTTCATCGCAAAAGTAGTATTTTCTTTGAGGCCACATTGCGAAATCTAAATGCAGCTCCGGCAATCTGCTTTATGTGCTTCAGATACAGCGGATAATGTAGTTTATTTCTAGCATTCAACTACGGCAGGCGCACAGTTGCTGTGTTCATACTCTAGGATGAGGTACATATTATGCCTGAGCGATGGCGCAAATTTTTAAAAATTCTCAACTTTGAGCGCTTATAACGCAAAAAACGGTGCGTTCTAGACCCTTAATCGACTGATTATGTTTTGTTCACCATTCATTTCTCTATCGAATGGTGGTTCCGCGATCTCTCTACGACGCACGTAGCTCGAGCAATGTCCAAAAAACTAGAAGGTGTCAGAATGAGGCTGTCTAGCCAGTGATACCCTGGGCATTAAAGGGTTAATTACATTTTTCAAGGTCGGGGGAGGGGGGGGTGGGGGGGGGTGTTGTGGAGACTTCCAGCCCGCTTTAGCTCTAACTCCCAACCTATGTAGTAATGCTGCTCAGCCTAGCCTAGCCTGGAAAATTTAATTAAATTTTTCAAGGTCGGGGGGGGGGAGGGGGGGGTGTGGTGGTGTTGTGGAGACTTCCAGCCCGCTTACTCCCAGCCTATGGGGGGGGGGAGACTTCCAGCCCACTTTTTTGACTCCCAATCCAGCACAGTCTGTCGGCCTTATACTACTTGCGTGTGTGAGTAAGAGAGACTTTAGCGTCTGTTGTCTATGACATGAGTTCGGAGAACGTGTGTGTTACATATTATTATACAGTTAACCTGATATGTTGCGCAAATGTCAGATTAAAATTTCAACGCAATCCAATCATTAGTGCTTATCTCATTTGAAAACATTCACTCAACTCGTATACGTTCACCTGCACTGCTGGAGATTTAACTCAAATTTCAGAATACTGTTAGCAAGTGCGATGATATTTAGACTCAGCAGATTTAAAATGAAGTACCGTTGCATTTCAGAAAGGCGTTGTGGAAGCATTGTGATAGTTTTTATAAAAAAAGGGCATAAAATCCAAAGTGTCATTTCAGTGCCTAAAAATTGAATACTGCCATACATTTGGCAAGTTTACCACAGGAAGGTTTTGAAACAAACATGCAAACTGGAACGAAAGTCTTACTGTGTCGGAAGTTTTAGCATCAGATTGGCGTGACGTTTTTGTAGCCATCCAACTCACTGTTATGTTATACATAAGCTGCACCGTTTACCTAAACTTTGCTGCGCAGCAGATTTTTGAAATGGTTGAAATTTACAATGGGCTTTAGTGCTTACTGATTAATGAAAACACCTTTTGCATACAGCTTCTGCTTGTTACAATGTATGGACGGTTGTTACAATAGTTATTATTATTAAAAGTTAATAGTTATTTTAGTTTTTAACTCGAACTCTAAAACAAGAGACCACGAAAACATATAATATATGTAGCTGTTTCTCATGTTATGTATTGGAGTTCGCAATCGGGTTGGGTCGGGTTGAGATTTTTCGACCCGCTGGTTGAGCGGGTCCGTACGGGTCAAAATTGGGTATAAATCCTCAATTTTGACGTTAAATTTTGCCATTTTGACCATTTTCTCAAAGCTACTGTTCTCGTGGCATGACTATACTAGAGCGGAGATTCGGGGAGGCTTTCACCTTCACCTACATGTCACGACTCACGAAAAACCGATAACAAAAAATTGACAAGAAAATTTTTCGTTTAAGAGTTTGTAACAGCAGCTTGACGAAAAGTCGGGTCGGGTCGGGAATCTATCTCGGGTCGGGTCCGGTCGGGTTAAAATTCGACCCGTTGCGAACTCTATTATGTATTGGTGTTGTTTAAAAAGTTTTGCTGCCGCGTATTATATTCGAAGAATATCCTCGGCATTCTAAGTATGTCGCAGCGAAATCTAGGTGTCGAAAATTAGTCTAACTTGACTCGCAAAACGTGCTTGTTCTAATACTATGTACCTATGTGCCTTACTTGACGTTTACCAGCATTCAACGGGCTAGGATCGTATGCGAGTCTCGGTGTCACCAGAGGTTTGACTTCAAGACCATTTAGCTGGAAAATCTAACGTGCTTGGGTATGGAAAAGTTTTCCATAATTTAAATCTTTTCAGCTCGTACAAAATTTTCTCTAATTTTTGTATCTTGCTTTGTTTCAGATATTTGGAGTCATATTTGCACTGTGTCTTTGCAAATCAATCTCAGAGGAGGAAACATATTAACACAAGACTGAAGCCATGGCTAATCTCTGTACATAATGTAGCTATATTATAATATTCTCTGTAGCTGTACCTATACTGTGAAGAAACTAGACAGTATTGTGTCTGCTTTGTCACTTCTCGGATATTATCCTTGTGCACGCGGCTAATGGCAGTGACCGTCAGTTAACGTTTGTCTACACGCGGATAGTGGCGTTCAAAAACAGCAGTATACGCGTATAGTGATTATGTAACCGTGCCCAGCTATATTAATTATTATTATGTTGTAAAATACAAAGATGCTTTTGTCTACACTGCATTGTATTGTATTGTACGTATATAATAAGTTAGAAACTTAAAAGAACAATCGATAATTTTTTGTACATTGTCTTAATGTCTTGTCCTATTATGCCCGATTCATACTCGTCCTTGGCCTAATCACTGTCGTATCCTCAAGCTATTATAAGTAGACTGATCACCTGACTGTGACAATTAGTTCATGTTCATGAACACTGCTGGAAACCAACTCCTTTACAAAAATATAAATACCTAGCAGAAACACTAAAGCCTAGTTCATAGTAGTGCGGAACTGTCCGTAGTTGTCCGTGTCCGAGTACGTGTCCGTGTCCGGAAGCTTGTCCGTAACATTTGTCCGTGTCCGTGTCCGTCAGCAGCATTAATTCATACTGCTACGTACACTCTACGGACAGTGCGTATGCATATAAAATAAGGCCTATACATTCTGCAGCGTACCAAGCGTGTGAGAATGCAACCTTCAAAAAATCAATAAAAACGTTCTTAGCACACTAAAATGCAGCTACTGAGCTCATATTATGAACAATATAATAAAATTTTGCAATGCGCGGAGGAATTTTATGTGTATGCAAACACACGTGACTAGTAAAGCTTTCATTTGATTGGCTGGTTGCTTACGGACACGGACAAAAGTTGAACTGAATTCAACTTGTCTTCCGGACATCCGGACAGCCTTTACGGACACTCTCGGACAACTCGTTACGGACATCCGGACAAGTATGAATTGAACTACTCTTACGGACACGGACACGGACTCGGACACGGACAGCCCTTACGGACTACTATGAACCGGGCTTAACTGACCGAAATTTGTCGTCCTTATGTCCTTCTGGACGATTTGAATTGGGCTTTAGATAGTGATGCACCCTAATAATCTTACCTACCTACACATACACTTGATTAATTGTTAAACTGTTACCTTGACGTAACGTACTTGCCATTTTTGTCTTTTAATCAACTGAATCGCCATTATTTTTGCTTTCAACTGATTATGAGACTGTGAGTGTCACAAAATTCAAACTGTGTTTAGCTGGTATTTTAATGTGTTTTTGTTATTTTGGTTGATATATATACAAGATTTAATATGTAATGTAGAATATTAGATAACAACAAAATATTATTGTTACGTTATAAGCCTCAATGTTTATTTGGTAGGTATTAGCTTATTGTTTTGCTAGAAGATCCAAAAATAGCAAAGAACAGCGACAGACTCCAAATAAATAAAGGCTTATGGATAAAAAGTGATCGTTTTAAGTAATTGTTACTGTCTGTGTCTACATAGTAAAAGTTTTAAGTCATGACATGTTGCTGAATAATTTTGCTACTTGATGCCCTATTAGTGCATTACCTGAAATAAAAATTTGAGGGCGTTAATGTTTTATCCAGATCCATACTTATGGTCAACGACTACTGGGATCTGGGATTATATAGTTATTGCCTTATTAGTTATAAAAGTGCATAGTTTTTTTTTAAAAATGAGTCATACGATGGGCGCACATTCATATGCCATACGTTTAGTTTGTAAAAGTAGTGTTATCTGTAATATTTTTAAAAAACATATTCACTTTAAAGACGATATTTGGAACTTGAACGTCAAAGTTTACACAAAATTTATAGTCCTAATAGAAAGTAGAAATTCGCATGGTCTTAGCTTAAATTAAAGTAAAAGGACGATTATACCCAAGTCGAAGGAAGACCCTCAATTATGTACATACAGTACATGCAAAAAACAGTTTTAATTTGTTACTGGAAGTACATAGTGGTCAAAGTACTCGACTAATAGCAACTTGAGTATGCATACATTTTGCTGCATTTCATCCTAGAAACATGTTTTTTAAGGACAGCTTGTTTATTTCGGCTGCATTCTGTATACCTATTTGCTTTTGCATGGTCACTGTACATAAACTGCAATTTACAATATTTGTTAAAGTCGTAAAAAACCACAGAAAAGAAATTTTGATAGCCATTCACCCGTCTAATTTGGTCCATTGCTTGCTAAAAGCTGTTGAAAAAATAGTTTTTGAAAGTTTCAGAAAAAATAAACTGTCTATTTGCCATGCATGGAAGCAGAAAAATGAAATAATGAAGCAAAATTGCAGCGGAGAGAGGTTATAAAAGTCACATTTGCACATGCAGACCTTTGAAACTGTTACACGAACAACAATACACGACCTTTATATGAACAAGAAATTACTGCATGTATTGTTTGCTCTACATACAGTTTTATAGTGTTTCAGCCTATGTTACTGTTAAACTTTGTTCAGTTGAAATTTTTTTGTGATAAACATGCCAAAATATATATGTGCACTCTTTTCTCTCAACATATATACTCATTACCTCTTCCATAATGCTCTCTTTCTTGTGCGTTACTTTTATGTAAGTTTTTCCGTTCTTTTCTGCAGCAAACCATTTTAGCTAATGCGACATGTAAACTTTCCTAATGTTTAGTTTCCTAAAAAAGTACTAAATTTCCTTAAACCTAGAAAACCTTCCTCTGAAAGGTTTCCACTATTAGTTTGTGTCCGATTGACTCAGCCGCAATAACGCTCTATATGAACCAAAATTTTCGCTGAAGGTTTTTAAACTAAACTAACTCTAGGATTGTAGCTCAAGCAGACCCTAACCGGTGTAAGATTGCAGTGCAATGCACAGATCGTTTAGTCCTTCTAGAGACGGAACTACCTATTGTTTGAAACAAATTCTGTGCAGTGTAAAGTAGGAGCTACATGCTGTTTAGATATCAGTAGTTGTCGAATTAGGTAGCAGTCGCAGCCAAAGTCGTTTTTTATCTCTGCGCATGAAGTGGTCGAGCACAAGGTGGAGCACAGATTTAGATCCTTGCATTTGGCTGGCAATTTTACTCCTACCGCCACTCAGTGAAACCTATGCTTAATTAAGCAATGTGCAAGTTTGACTTCTTTTCATTGCAAAAGTAGTATTTTCTTTAGGTCCACATTATGAAATTCGAATGCAACTCCGGCCGTCTTCTTTGTGTGCATCAGATACAGCGGATAACGTAGTTTATTTCTAGCATTCAACTATGGCAGGCACAGTTGCTGTGTTGATACTCTAGGGTGAGGTACATATCTATTATGCCTGAGCGATGGCGCAAATTTTTACAAATTCTCAACTTTGAGCGCTTATAACTCAAAAACGGTGCGACCTGAATCCTTCCTTAGTCACTATTATGTTTCGTTCATCATTCAATCTTCTATCGAATGGTGTTTGGGAGCTCTGAGCAACTTCCAAGTTCCAATAAATCAAATTGCTATAATTTTTTTCTTGCGGATACCAAGTTTTTTGCTCAAGCGCAGCCAAGATAGACACCAGGCACGTTTTTTGCAAAGTTTGAAACTTTTGGAAGAATTTTAGCAAATTTTATGACTGCATCAAAATTGAAATTTTGCAAATTTTGTCTAATTTTTGAAACGACGGAGCTCAGCGGTGCCACAAGCGAATTTAACAATTTATAGCTTAAATTAAAGTAAATTATCCGATCTATTATTTTTTCGAATTTTAGTTAGGGGAAACAAATTTTTAGCTATTTTATTTTTTATCAAAAATGACGTTTTAAAAAACCTCTCATATTGAGCCAAATCATAATAACAAGAGTGCATAATAGCGTCTCACTCTCTATAGAAGAAGAGTGAGACACTCTCCAGCCTGCCCGTGTTCTAGCACAGGCAGATGCGCTGGTCGTTTTTCAGGCTACATGTTGACATTCTGTGCAACATGTGGCTGGCCAATCAGCGCGTAGATTCTCTACGAAACACACTTTAGTATATAATCGCTGATGCGTTGATAAGCATTAAGATAGGGATAAAAGCTTGATAACTCATTATTTGTTCATAGTCTGCTCGCAAAAACATTAAAAAAGGTATGCAAATACCTTCAGGTATATTTTGGCAAACTTTCAGCGAAATTGATTGAGAAACTTTTGAGATATAAACTTTTCTCACTTTCTTAAAAGTTTCTCACTCAATTTGGCTGAAAGTTTGCCAAAATATCCCCAAAGGTATTTGCAAACCTTTTTAATGTTTTTGCATGCAGACTATAAATAATAATGAGTTATTAACCTTTTATCCCTATCTCGTTTACGATTGGAGCACGTGCACACTGCACAGGCGTCTGGCCAATCAGAAAATAGGAGCTTGCTTCTGATTGGCGAGCCACATGTTGCACAAAATGTCAACATGTAGCCTGAAAACGACCAGCGCAACTGCCTGTGCTAGAATACAGGCAGGCTGGAGAGTGTCTCACTCTTCTTCTATACAGAGTGAGACGCTATTATGTACGCTTGATAATAATTACAATTCAAGAAATTCCGCACCTCTATGTAAATTTGCTCAAACAGGTTGCAAAATTTCATGCGGATCGGTTTTTGCAGCTGACAGTAATCTTAAACAAGCTCGTCTGCTGAGCGAGAAGTTGCTACATTGTGACCGCTACAGTGAGGCTTGAGTGTCAACAAGAGTACATAATAGCGTCTCACTCTATATAGAAGAAGAGTGAGACACTCTCCAGCCTGCCTGTGTTCTAGCACAGGCAGATGCGCTGGTCGTTTTCAGTCTACATGTTGACATTCTATGCAACATGTGACTGGCCAATCAGAAGCGAGCTTCTATTCTCTGATTGGCAGACGCCTGTGCACGTGCTCCAATCATAAAACAGGATAGGGATACAGGTTCATAACTCATTATTTATTCATAGTCTGCTTGTAAAAACATTAAAAAAGGTTTGCAAATACCTTTGGGGATATTTTGGCAAGCTTTCAGCGAATTGATGAGAAACTTTGAAGAAATTCAGAAAAGTTTATATCTCAAAAGTTTCTCAAACAATTTCGCTGAAAGTTTGTCAAAATATCCTCAAAGGTATTTGCAAACCTTTTTTAATGTTTTTGAAAGCAGAATATGAATAAATAATGAGTTATTAACCTTTTATCCCTATCTTAATGCTTATCAACGCATCAGCGATTATATACTGAAGTGTGTTACGCAGGGAATCTACGCGCTGATTGGCCAGTCACATGTTACATAGAATGTCAACATGTAGCCTGAAAACGACCAGCGCATCTGCCTGTGCTAGAACACAGGCAGGCTGGAGAGTGTCTCACTCTTCTTCTATATAGAGTGAGACGCTATTATGTACTCTTGGTGTCAATATTCCATAGGAAATATTAAACGCGGCTGTTAATTGCGGATAAAATGATTTTTAATTTCTAATCGCCGCACACATTTAATGCTGAGTAGCTCCAAAGCTTTACTGGTGATTATAAAAAATGTTAAAGTTAGAAATTGATACATTTTTAAAAATCACAGCTAATTTTGGAAAAAAGGAAGACCTCACCGAAATTTGAACTCAGGTTACTGGATTCCTAGTCCAGAGTGTTAACCACTACACAATGAGGTCACGAAAAGAATGGTTTATCTGATGAATATTGTACGTTTTTAAGTAGCACTAACTGACAAATAAGATATGCAAATGTTCTTTACCAGATTATTGATGTTGACAACTGTAAGGCAAGGGTTGTATATAAAATGTAGTATTAGGTCTAACTCTCTAATAAAAGCGTTGCGATATCAGTCTTACTTGTGATTTTTGCCTGTCACAAACTCACAACTCACAACACCTTGCTGCTTACGTACTTCCGCTGTCGTCATTTGCATAGAAGTCATTAAAAGTTTTTAACCAGGAAGGCCGGTAGCTCAAATGGTGGAGCGTCCGTCTACTCCGGCTTCTGCTTTTTGTTCCTTCTAGAGAAGGAACTATTGTTTTGAAATCAACTCTGCGCAGTGTAAAAGTAGCAGCTACATGCTGTTATGCGCATATGATTAACACGTAAAGTCAGTATGGGAGCTGACTGCTCTTTTTTTTTGAAAACGGCGTTTTTCACAATTTTAAATGAAACATTTGTAAACCACACGTTTTCAGAGGTCTTAAATGTAATTTTGATTGGATTTTGTTACTTAAAATTTTTTGCGCATTGCATTTTTTCAGACAAAATATGAATGCAATTCACGTGACTGTCTGGACTATTGTCTGTTTTCCAGTTTCAAACTTCGGTTAAAACTCTAGTACTTCGGTTAGCTAAAACAAAGTTAATGTAGATAGGTTTATTATTTTAAAAAATATATATAATTATAATTTCGAATATTTATTGAGCTCTCATATTAGTCATGTTTCTTTCCAGAGCAGCAACTTAAACATCAATAAAAACTGGAGTAGCGTAGCCGAGTGGTCAAAGGCGCTATTTCAAGAATATTGGATCACTGCACGGGTTCGACCCCCACCATTGTCTTTTTTCCAAAAAAGTTATTAGGTCTGAAAAATCGGCAACTAGAGTTTTTACAGTAATTGAGTATGCATTTTATGCAGGCACTGATACTAAATTAAGCAGCTGAACTGTAGCAGGTATTAATTGCTTTCCAGAATCGCGAAATGTTAAGGGTGACAAATATGGATTTTGCACTCAACAAAGGAACCTTGCCCCTTTTGGGGCCTGCTTGTTTATTTTTATTCGATATTCTCAGTTGCATCGTCTGTCGTCTGTCCGAAGTTCAAGCGAATGATCGACCTACCCTTCTAGTGTTATTTAACACTGGAAATTCGACCTACCCGAAATAACATAGAAACCTGAGATTCTGAATATAGTATATACGCGGCCCCTGAGGGGGCCGCGTAAAAAACTACGCTACAGCCTAATTTCAGAAACCTGAAGTTTGCCTACATATACGTACATAGTACGTACCTACAGCTAAATACAGCTATTTTTTCTGTGGTAAAATCCGTTGAGAAAAGTTTCGGGGATCAAAACAGGGATCGACATTTTCGAGAAAGGTAGTAAGGTACACCTGCATCCACATATTTCCTAACTTTAAGAGGGTAGTGTCGCGAAAGCAGTCGACTTTGCGTGGCTGTAACACTTGTTCAGTAAAAAGTTTGCAACTGTTCTTTCAATAATTTCAAAGTATATGTTAAGGCAAATAATTTTGCTACATTTCAGCAAAATTGGTCCAGGTCTAGCATACACACACTGTTTGTAGTGAAGTCGCAAACTCGGAAAAATGACGTTTTGAAAACGTATTCACATTCGATAATTTCGTTACATTCATCAATTTATGTGTTAGTTGGTTTATATAGACTTAAAGCACATATGCTGTAGTTTATGCACACAAAATTTAGTGCAATATGATTTTGTATCTACTGAGTTATACTCTTTTGAACTGTGAAACTACGTGAACTGTGAAACACTCACATCAATAATGATACATTATGCAAAATCTAGGTAGAACCTTATTTTTAAATCTAAAGAAAAACGTAGCTTTATTTTTTCTTTTGTGCGTTGTCTTCTAAAATTGTGCGTCAACAAGTTATGTGTGCCTCACAAGCTGGTCAACCTGATATCACACTTGTTTTGCTGATCTTTTATGTCCTTTTGTGTACAAAACTTTTGTCTATATACAGTACTTGCCTCAAACTTTCTTTGGCTCAGGCTAGGTTTAGGCTCATGGCTTAGCTTAGGCTTAGGCTAAGGCTTCGGCTCAGTCTTAGGCTAAAACAAACTAGTACAAGAATTCTTCAAAAATTGAAGCCCTCTGTAGTGTTTGTGACCGGCCGCAAAAGCCGCCGGCCGGCGGCCGGGCCGGCGAAGAACTTCGGCCGGCCGCCGGCCGGTAAAAGCCGACCGGCTGGCCCGTGAAAACGGGCCGGCCGGCCGGCCGGAACGGCCGAATTTTTGGATAAAACCAGTCCAGAGTGTCATTTCGGCATAAACTTGACCTGCCGGATTGTTATGCCGGCCTAATTTTGTCAGTCGGTTGAATCTGGCTGGCTGGCCAGTGTTTTTAACCGGCCGGCCGCCCGGCCGATTTTCACGGGCCAGCCGGCCGGCCGGCCGTTCACAGTCGAAAATTCGGGCCGGTCACAAACACTAGCCCTCTGGTCACGTGACGATGCTCGAATCTGATTGGCTCAGAGCTCGACGCAAGTGCTGTATGTAAACGCTCGTCTTTTGTGTGATGTCTGGCTTACAAATGGCAATTGGTTGGTCCAGTATAGCTTTCCTTCCTGCCTGGCACATCTAGTGTTTGTGGCCGGGCCGGTGGCCGGGCCGGCGAAGAAGCTCGGCCGGCCCGTGAAAACCGGCCGGCCTGCCGGCCCGGCCGTAGCGGCCGGATTTTTGGATAAAACCAATTTCTCCAAGTCCAGAGTGTCATTTTGGCATAAACTTAGCCTGCCGGATTCTTATGCCGGCCGATTTTGACTGATTTTGACTTGCTGTTTTTGTCCGGCCGGCCGGCCGGCTGATTTTAGCCGGCCCGGCGCCGGCTTTTTCCGGCCGGCCGGAGCCGGCCGGCGACCATCAGGCCGGCCGGCGGCTGGCCAGCCGGTCGAAAATTCCGGCCGGTCACAAACACTAGGCACATCACATAAACTAGAGATCGGCCGGGGCCGGTGGCGGGCCGCAGGCCGACCGGGCCGGCCCCGGGCCGACGCTCAATCAGACGGCCCGGCCCCGGCCCGGCCCCGCTGCACTGCGGCCCGCGGCCCGCCACCGGCCCGGGGCCGCGTGGCAGCGGGCCGTCCCCGGGCCGACCGGGCCGACTTGGCCGGCCGGGCCGACCGGGCCGACCGGGCCGACCGGGCCAACCGGGCCGCGGGGTGGAGTTTCAGCCTCGAACCAATCAAATGAAATTATACATACAGAATGGACGTCACAAACAAACCCCCGTAGACCAACTGGTTTTCACGGCAACTGGCGAGCTTTGTCTTCAGTTTAATATGAATGTATTTAAAAGCAAGTGCTGTGAGCGGGAACTAAAACCAACGGCGGGTGGACTACACTTATGTATCACAGGCTTAAATTTATAAATTAACTCAAGAGCGCTGCAACAATGCAGTTGAAGCTTTTTGCAAACGCCTAAGCTGAGACTTAAGTTTATTGATTTATATGGTTGGGTGCACCCCACCTACAACAAAACTGATACAAGTTTCAGTTTTTTAGCTTTCCGTTCGGCGTCTGCTATTTATTGATTCATTCTATAGCTAAGTGTAAGGTCCGAGAGCTTGCGCTATTTTATCAAAGCAACAGCTGGGGAATAACACTGCTACTTTAAGAGGCAGCTTTGTGTTTGTAATGCAAAAAGTTACAATTGTATGTAAATTATTAGTGTGCTACAGTCGTCGTTGGACTTTAGCAGTCTTTATTACTGATCAAGCCAACCAGGGCCGACCGGGCCGGTCCCGGGCCGACCGGGCCGGTCCCGGGCCGATTCAAGGCAAACAGCGGGCCGGCTGGGGCTGACCAGGACGACCGGGCCGACCAGGCGGGCCGGGGCCGGTGGCGGGCCGCGGGCCGATGCCGGGCCCGGGCCGGGACCGGGCCAGCCCGGGGCCGCCCCGGCGAAAATGGCTCCGGCCCCGGGCCAGCCCGGGGCCGACACTTGGCTTAGCGGCCGATCTCGAACATAAACATACAAAAACTAATTTTTGAAACCAAGCCTAAGCCTAAGCTTAAGCCCGAAACTAAGCCTATTTCTAGGCCTAAACCTGAGGCTAAATTTAGCCAAGCCTAGGCTTAGATTAGCATTGCCGACTATATTTTTTATATGATGTGCCAGGCAGGAAAGAGACGACAAATTGGTCCAAGATATTTGTCACTGTCGGTAGTCTTGGGTTACGAAGTGATTATTTTTTACCATACAGCATTGTACGAATTGCTCAGTGAACATAAAATTTCAAAGCAAAAAGCTCTCCTATTGCTAACTAGGAGCAAAACTGTTTTGGCGACGCTACCACCCTAAGTCGAATTTCACATGAAAAAAACGAGATGGATGAGAGCTACCACAAATAAAAACCGGCTGTTCCCGATCTCAAACATCTGAAGTTTGCTTACACAAACGTCAGTGTAAAAAAATAGAGCATATTTTTAATGCAAATATGAAATAACAGTCGAGAAAAGTTGCAGAAACCATAAAGTAGCTAACAAAAAATTAGTTCGAAAATTCGTGAATTTTTGTCAACGTAAAACTAATTCTTACACACAAAATGACAAAGCCAAGCCAATAAGCCAAACTACACATTGGGAGAATGAAAATTTAACAGGAAAATGGCCATTTTTCTAAACTCATATGCAATCTTTAAACATGAAACTTCCGCAAAATTTGGTGACCCAAAATCAAAATTTTTTTCAAATTGCTTATGTCTTTTGAGAATGTCTTTTGAAAATAAACTACATATATACACGTAGCTTTAGTTACAGCAAGGCTCATCACATAAACATATAAATTTCAAAATTACAAAACTAAGCCTAAGCCTCAGCCTGAGCCCAAAATAAGCTTGTTATAGGCCCGTATTCACATACTAACACTAACACTTAAAGTTAGTGTAAACCCTAACTTTAAGTGCTTCGTAGCACTAAATTTAGTGCTACGAAGCACTTAAAGTTAGTGTTTACACTAACTTTAAGTGTTAGTGTTAGTATGTGAATACGGGCCATTAACTCCGAGACTAAGCCTAAGCCTAAGCCTAAGCCTAAATCCAAACTTGAGCCGATATTTGAGTGATTTTGAAAACACACACGCACACTCACACGTGTGGAGCCTTGCTGTGAGGAGAGTAAAATCATATATACGTACTGACTAGCCTGTTAAAAAACACTGCACATTGGACGTGGCTTTCCTTCGCGCAAGGCTATGCACATAAATAAAACATAAATTTCAAAATTACAAAACTAAGCCTAAGCCTCAGCCTAAGCATAACCTATGCTTTACGAACTCTGAGACTAAATACTAACACTAACACTTAAAGTTAGTGTAAACACTAACTTTAAGTGCTTCGTAGCACTAAATTTAGTGCTACGAAGCACTTAAAGTTAGGGTTTACACTAACTTTAAGTGTTAGTGTTAGTATGTGAATACGGGCCTAAGCCTTAGCCTAAGCCTAAGCCTAAGTCCAAACTTGAGCCTAGAGTATTTTTGAAACTACACACGCACACTCACACATGCATACCCTTGCGAGAAGGAGAGCTTCAAGCACTACGTCGTCATTTTGTGAGTACCATGTGACCAGCCTTAGGCCTTTGGCCTACGTTCACTTCCGAATACATGGAAATGCATTTTTCAAGAGATCATAGCTAAATTTGTGGATAGGGTCTCCATTACAAAAAATGCTTCTTTTGAGATGCTCTACTCCAAAAATTAGTTCCACTGTTCCCCCCCGCACAGGAAAAAATATTCTTGAAATATCACAGAAAAATTGGAAAAATAAAGGAAAGTTTTTCTTCATATTTCCTCCACATTCACAGGAAAACCAAGAGTGTGAAAAATATCCGAAACGAGTGAGAAAATTTTTTATTTTCTCACTGGATTCTCACGTGTGAATATAGTGAGAAAAACATAGAAAAATTTCACTTGTTTTCGACGTTTTTCAGATGCGCAGTGTAATTCTCACCGGAATCTCACGTGCGAAACTTGTGAGAAAAATTTCTCACTCATTTCACACTTTATTCTTACTCTTTTCACATACCAAAAACTAGTGAGAAAACAGTTCGAACATATTCTCACTTTATTCGCACTGGTTTTCAACTCTTTCCGACGTCTAAAACGAGTGAAAAAATAGTGATAAATTTTTATCACTCTTTTCACACTGGTTTCTTACTCTCTCAATACTTTTGTCAACGTCGGAAACCAGTGATAAACCAGTGAGAAATTTTCTCACTCTTTTCCAACGTCCAAAAACAGTGAGAAAATAGTGAGAAAACTTTCTCACTCTTTTCACACTGTTTTCTCACTGTTTTACAATTGCTCAATACTAGGGATGTCGCGGATATCCGCATCCGCATCCGCGGATGATCCGCAACTTTTTGACATCCGCATCCGCATCCGCAAAAATTTGATGCGGATGTGCGGATGTTGCAGATTCGTCAGATGGCACTAAAAATGTGGGAAATCAGACAGCAATTTTAAATTTTGTGCATATATACGCCAGTATTAGCTCTTAAAACAGTGGAATGAAACTTCATTCTAGGCTTTTTTGTCTCATTGTTGGTTGGAAATTGCTCTTTTCTAAAGTAGGTTTCACTATATATATGGTTAAGAATGTTTGATATTGCGGGCATTCGAACAAAGTTCTGCATTTTTGAGAGTCATGAGTCATGTAAAGTTTAATTTTAAAGTTAAAGTTTAACACAAAGTTAAACCAATAGCGTTTCAAACAAATTGTTGATGGCGGCACATTCTATAGAAGATATCATGAAGATTGAAGACACAACTTTGATGAACTTTGCTCTATCCGAGTATCCGAGTCTCATGCTTAGTACTTGCATTCATACCTGCTATTTGTAGCATTTTATGAATTTTTTGGCAAAAAAATTTAAAAAATTTCGGCTCATAACTTGTCTAGAACGTATTCCAAAAAGATCCGCATCCGCGCGGATGTTAGGAGTCGACATCCGCATCCGCATCCGCGGATGTCAAAAAAGCGACATCCGCGACATCCCTACTCAATACTTTTGTCAACGTCGGAAACCAGTGATAAATCAGTGAGAAAATTTCTCACTCGTTTCTAACGTCCGAAAACAATTTCTTTTCCTGCAAGCTTCTACTTCAATTGCGATATTTTTCAGCAAATGTTCTTGCTTGATTCTTTCTTATTTCCGTACGGTTACGGATGCGTATTACGTCTATAAAGCCAATCCGAAAACACCCAGATGGGGAATTTTCGTTTATAATCAAGTGGCGTATCCAGGGGGAATACCTCCTCCACCCAATTTTGCACACAAGGGTCTCCATTTGGTTTTTACACAGGAAAACCAGGAATCTGAATTTTCTGTAAAATTTTTTCGGTTACGGATTTTTCAGATGTTTTTTACCCTTTCCATTCAGAGACATTTTACAGACTTTCAGAGGAATTTCAGATAAATTTCAGCGAAGTTCAGGGGAAATTCAGAGAATTTCACCCAGAATTCAGAGACTCTGAATTTTATCTGAAAAAAATGTTACTGACTTTTCAGATAAATTTCAGATACTTTTTGCAAGAATTTCAGATAAAATTTACCTGATATTTACAGATGTGAAAAACATGTGAATTTTCTCTGAAACTCGTGTAAAAAGTATCTGAAATTTATCTGAAAAGCCAGTAACATTTTTTCAGATAAAATTCAGAGTCTCTGAATTCTGGGTGAAATTCTCTGAATTTGCCCTGAACTTCTCTGAAATTTATCTGAATTTCCTTTGAAGGTCTGTAAAATGTCTCTGAATGGAAAGGGTAAAAACATTTGAAAAATCCGTAACCGAAAAAATTTTACAGAAAATTCAGATTTCCTGGTTTTCCTGTGTTATAGTTCGCCCGAAAACATTTCCCATACGCCGCCAATGGACCAATCGAGTATAGTCGAGCGCACAGGTGTACATAGAGGGGGTCGCCCCCCCAGATTTGAGATTCCTGGACAAGCCCCCTGTAACAGTTGAAAAGATGGCTGGGGATACTTGGGATCGGTAACTAGACTAGTCGTAGCTCACCTGATGCCTTGCGCTCTACCAACTGAGCTATCAGCTCAGCATAGCAATTGCTGTTACGAGTACTTTATATACTCAGCTGATTAGTTCATCTGACTGCTACTACCACTACCAGTATCAGCCAATCAGCTGTTTATCCTGTGACACCCCCTCTCAGATTTGACCCATCGGGACAAGCCCCTCCTTGCTGTTAAAAGAAAGGTGCCTGAACACTCAAAAAATGCCCCAGATCGCCGTAAAATGCTTCAAAATAGATTAAAAAGCGAAAAAACTGCTAAAAATAGCTAAATTTTGCTGAAATTTTTGCGTTTTTCTCCGCTCAAGCCCCCAAAACATCGGGACAAGCTCCCCCAAAACATCGCGACAAACCCCATAAAATTTTGAAAATTCCGGAACAAGCCCCCCCAGACCGAGACCCTGTGTACATGTATGGTCGAGCGAGGAATAAAAACCACGTCGATTTGGCGGAAAAAAAGCCATTTTTTACAGCTGCATATTTAAGAGTTGGAGTGAATTTTTTGTGCTATTGGCCAGTGCAGGCTATTTTATGGCTACATGCCAAAAAATAGGGTTTTGCGATGATTTTTCGTTGCAATATGCTTCGTTGAAAATTCGACCCCAAGTCCCCAACATTGCCTCAAATGGGTAATGGAGGGCAATATTTGAAATACGCTAAATTTGCAGTAAAAGCCTAGAAACTTGACAATTTTTGTTTTGCTGAGCTAATCAGAGACTGTAGTGTCCCATTTTGTTAATTATAGCACCGTATAAACTATAGTGGTGCGGGAAAAACCCTATTTTCAACTTTTCGGGTCCTCCTGTGCTCCACATAAATCGGATTCATTAATGCTCACGGCTGTTATAACGGCCATCTTTCGCCTATACTGTTGCACTAATAAAATGGATTCTAACTACTCACCTTTCTGAGTAATAAGTCTAGAAACCTCCGGGAAAAAACCCTATGCGGGAAAAAAACCCTAATGCGGGGAAAAAACCCTATAACTTTTCTTGGTTGTTCTATTAGCAGTGAGTATAAACACTATTTCATCGTGTTCTACAACTCTTAGGCTGCAGTATGGACTAAAAAAACCGTCTCTCCGACACCCATGTCACTCACAATAATTCTTCAAAAACTGACCCTTTTTTGCAGAAATGACTTCTGCCCAATTATGCATTTTTCCGTATTTAAAAGCATTAAAACAGCTTTTTGCGCTTATTACGTTAGAAAAGGTGGACCAACACCGCCCGCGTCTATCATTCTTGGATTTAGCTCAAAAACGTTATTATAAAAAGTGAAAAAATTTCTTCAGACCTCTGCCCCCCCCGAAATCGAAGTTTGAGACCGCTACTGTGTTTAATCGAAACCTGGTCAATTTTTGTACAAAATTTCACAAAATTGGCATTTGTAGACAATTCACCGTTAGCAGATCACCAATCAAATCAATGTTGCAAATGGTCGACCGTGACGAATTTTATTATACAGAAACTATAAATCTGACATTTTCCCCCGCTTGACTATAAGCCCAAGTGCGGCTGTGGGGGATAGTGGACCGATTTTTTTGGAGTCACCTGCAACGAAGCATTTTTTGTAATAGAACCCGTATCCACAAACTTAGATTTTCAGATGCCTGACCCTTGAATTATATAGCAGTTTGACTGTTTCGGAAATGAACGTAGGACTAAGTTTGAAGCCAAAAATCTAAAATATTTTATATATACAGAAACTTGGCGGAAACTGTACAGAAGTAGGAATAAACTGCTGCCAAAAAAACAACAGAAAAGTTTCGGAAGTTTAGCAGAAATTTATATAAATGAAATGTTGCTGAAAAACAACGGAAAAGTTGCGGAAATTTAGCAGAAATGTGACCGAAATTCCAAAGAAACTTTGCTGAAAAATAACAGAAAAGTTGC
The DNA here is from genome assembly GCA_030248245.1 of Trissonchulus sp. WLG1_4. NCBI lineage: Eukaryota > Metazoa > Nematoda > Enoplea > Enoplida > Ironidae > Trissonchulus > Trissonchulus sp. WLG1_4. Next base: position 35,140 of record JASANF010011685.1, on the reverse strand, counting down.
GGAAATTTAGCGAAAATGTGACTGAAATTAAGCCAAAATTTGACTGAAAATGGAAAGAAATATGAACGAAAGCTGGAGGAACAAAAGCAAGCGTTTAGGCAAAATAATGTAAGAAAAACGCATGAAATGAGTAAGAAAATTAAAGGAATACATGTTTTAAAATTGGTACAAATTGCATTTCCTCTAATTTTCCTTCATTTTTCGGTCACTTTTCGAAACGAATTTTCCCTGTCCCTCCCCCCCCCCCCGACTGCACCTGATCCCAAAATTCAGACATTTCTAAGTTGAGTGAGAAGAAGAATTTTATTTCTCAAATACCGCGGGTTTTATAAACCAAGAGAATAAGCACATATACATGCCAATATAATTCTAGAACCGACGTTCCTTCTGTTAATGACAAGTCATCTGCGCGCCGAGGACAAGTACGAGACGAAACTAACCCTCGGAACCGGGCGCTTTATTAGGGGTTAGTAAATAGAAACAGACAAGTGAAAAATATACAGCAATAATATGTAACATAACATTAGAACTAAAAAGGCTATGAGAAGGTTGAAACGTGGCTATTTTCGGCCTCTTCAAGTTTAAAATTAACTCAATTTTCTATGAACTGTAAATTCCATCAGATAGAATTAGAGCGGACTTAAGATTATTTTCGGACATTAATTTTCTATGAATTTGTATTAAATTTATCTAAATTCTTTGGAATCGGTGCAATAGGGAGTTTTACAGAACATTAAGGCATCTTAAGATGTCCGAATTTTGTCCGAATTTCAGCTTAAAAAATTTTCACGTTTTTAAAACAGTTTTGCAGATTTTTTAGATAAAATTTGGACGTCCGAATTTTCTATAAAACTATCCGAAAACACTACTAAACATGTGCGAAAATATCAAATAACCTATATAATACTTCTCATGCAGTGTTTTACCACAGTCAAACTTCAAATTGGGCTTAGTTATGTCTTAAACGTAGTTTTAGGCCTAGGCTCAAGCTCGGAAACTACATATTATACCGTACATGTAGATTTTCAGAAAAATCTTGCCAAGTTGGCATAGAGAATCCTGAATGATAGATGAGTCTAGACGATGCCTTAAAATATCATCAGCAAGCAAACGGTTCAAAGCAAAGCAAAAGCCATTGTTTGCTTCATATTTTGGCCACTAGTGTCTACTACTTGCTTCCAGAATCCAGTAACACTGAAAATGCAATTTTTAAATAATATGCGATCTTTTAATCTTAATAAATTCTATATACATGCACTGTTTTTTATTTTCAGTAAAAAATGGTGAAGCTGAGACATTAGTTTAATTTTCATTGAATTATTTTGCTGGTGCGGTGCTTCGGTGGGAAAGACCAGCAAAATGACATGGTGTTTGTGCTTGGTGCTTTTGGTGGGATATCCGGTAGCTGTGTTTCCACAAGCAAACGGTTTGTATAGTCTACATAATGTACATTCAAGATGGAGCTGATGGGGGATGGGCTGACGGGGATTCCCTCCGAATTAGAATGTTTAGGGTGGGATGGTCCCTAATGTCAGCGTGTAAAACAGATTAAGAATTTAGCAAAACAGAGTATTTTCGGGGGGTAGTGTGTTCCCCAAAGTTGACCCCGGTACATGTATGGCAATAAAACATTATATATATATAATATATAGAGATAGCAAAAAATTGTCAGATTATGTTATGTACATATTATACATACGTCGGCTCACGACTGAAAACTTTTATAGATTTTTTCTTGATTACAGAGTTCATATATTTTTTCTTGATTACAGAGTTTATGTATGTACGAAATCAGTTGAATGAATCTTATTTCATAGCTGTGTCATGTACCTGAAGATCAAATCTAGTGTATATATACATACATGTAACGGGGTCAAAACTTATTACAATTACAATTACATTAATTTTACAATTAATTTTTGGCGTGTAAGTCAGTATTCTTTAGTGGTTGCTTGCATACATGTAACGGGGTCAAAATTTTTGGGGGGCCGCTCCGGCCAAGTTTTGGGGACCCTCACCCCCAGATCGACCAAAAATACCCTACATTTTGCAAAAATTTCGCCAAAAAGTTCCATTTGGTCTAAATTTTGCCCAAATTTTGGGGGCCCTCCCCCCGGTCCTCGATTTGGGAGGGTCCCCCCTCATCATGTATGAGTGTATATATGTGATCTACCCTGTATTTTTTAGCCGGAGCTGAACAGAAAGCAAAAAGTTTGTTTCAAACGAGCGGTGGCAGGTCATCATTGCTGTTACGTGGCCGGACATCCGTGTCAACAGTGGACGACCCTGATAAACGACCTAGTGCTGTTTTTAAAGTTGAAGACGAAGCCGATTCTACGAATTCGAGCGATGCAAACTTAGCTGGAGAGGGATTGACCATTCTAAGGCCTGGTCCTAGCGCCCAGCCAATCACACCTGCGCCCATTGAATCAACGACTGAGGCTATAGGTTGGATTTGATGTGTGACTTTCCAGCAGATAATTTTACATAATTTTTTTTACAATAAATTACATAATATTGTTGTTGAATAGGAACATAACAAAAGTTGTTGAACATAAGAATTGTTTGATTGTGTTCGTGTTGATGCTTACATGTAAATACAGTTTTAATTTTTTGCGTCAATTGCAGTTTTATACATATATATATATATATATATATATATATATATATATATATATATATATATATATATATATATATATATATATATATATTATACACGTGTGTGGAAAAGCACAAAGTAACTAAAAATCTAGACCTAAAATTGAAAATGGGTAAAAAACGGACTCTTTTTTTAGTTTTCCTGTATTCGCTTCAATTTTAGATTGGCCTCAAGTTTTTGCTTTCAGGAAAAACGTGCACGTCGTTTCTTCGTCACGTTATCGTATATATAACAATCGAATGACAAAGTATACCAAAAAAAAAAAAAAAAAAAAAAAAAATATATATATATATATATATATATATATAACAATTTTATCATTATTGTTTTGTCATTTGTTAGCCATTTGTTTTCTTATTTCAGATACAATAGCAACGAAGCCTGATTTGCAATTTGTGGTCGGGCCGGACCCTAATTTTCCTCATTCAATTTTAACCGTCTCGTATGAAGGCAGGCCCTCTGGCGAGTTACGCGTGAACTATACTGATCTGTCCGATGTTGACGATTTGCCGGCAGCTTCCTACAGAATTGTCTCCAATCCATTTCGAATTCAAAGTCTTTCGCCTGGTCATCGATATCGTGTTGAAATCTACTCTGTACCTGTCGATACCGTTTCCAGCCAACCGGTGCTATTGTACTCTGAAGTACTGATGATTGGTAAGTGATCGCTCCGGTTTTATATAAGGGTTTTGAACGGTTTGTAAGTCATGACTGTTCATCTTTGATCGTGTTCGTTTTGACGAAAGCGTTTGCCAATTAACGTGAACTGGTTTTGATAAACATTGGCACAAAACACATTTGTTCATTCTTTTTATTTGCCTTTCAGCTCCGAAAGTGCCAAATTTTAAAACAGAAGATATTGCTGTTTCTAATGACAGTATTATACTGACAGCCGATCGGGGCAGAGATTATTTGCAGGTGAGCTATGGTGTTAGTAGCGAACAACTGGGAGCAGCATTTCGCCGGAGCGGACTGCTGAAGGCTGTGTTTGTCCAAAAATGTTGGAAATTTTCTGTAAACATCTGTGTCAAAAATGATGAGGTTATGCTAGGTTGTTGTACGTTAAAAATTATTTGCTATTCAGTAGTATTATATTATTTGAATCATTTGCTATAGGAATGTGCATTTATATAGTTTATGGATGTGATTAAAGTTATATATGCGATTGTTGTTATTGTTAGAGACTGAAGTCTGTTCAGTGTTTAGATATAGTTTGCATTAGAACTGAACCAGGGTAGCCATGTAGTAAATATTTTAAACCACGAAACACTGGTAGCGTTAATGGGAAACTAATAGGGATTATCGGAAATTATTAATTAAAATATCATGAATGGGAAATAGATAGGATTGGTTTAGATGGTAAGCTAATTTAAAGTCCAACTTTGAAAAGTTTAAAATTATGTATTGTCTTCAGGACTATTACTTGGTGCGGTTCGGAGAAGTGGGTGCGTTGCTGTCCAGCTACAAAGTTCTGAACCTAACGGACGCGGATGATTCTCAGCGTGTGGAGATCGCAATGTCTTCGCTGCGCCCCGGGACTTTATATAATGTGACCGTGTCCGCACACCGTTTTCAGCAAACCACCCCACCGGCCGTGTGGTCTGCTACGCTTGCTACGAGTGGGTTTTGTAGTAATCAGTACTGTACACTGGGAACTTCGACTGCGGTTACCGTTTAGTAATTTTCATTAAATTTTCATAGGGATTTTTTCACCATGCCAGGCGTGACGGTCTCTTAAAAGACTATCTGTTGGAAAAAAGCCACCGAATGCATTAGTAACCCTGTGATTAAATATTCAACTTTCCAAAATATTGTGGCTGAACGTTGGATTGTTTTTTATGTATTTGCGTGTATATACGTGCCAACGCCATTTTGGGTTTTAAGATTTGAAGCTATGTGATCCAGACTTATATAATATTGAGTCACTATTATATTCGTGGTCATTTAATGTTTAGATAATCGTATTGGAAATTCTCGAACAAAATATATACCTCTGTTTAATCTAAAACTATCTTAACTTTAATTCTAGGTCCCAATCCACCGCGAGATCTGGTAGCTGCTGAAATTGGCTCAAGTTCTGTGTTGGTGTCGTGGCTGCCCCCCGCCGGCGGAAACCTGGATGGCTACAGACTCAGTTGGAAACAAATTCAGCCACCACCGCCGGCTAGTAGTATCTGGACTAATCAAGTACGAGATATTATGAGCCTGGGCTAAGTGAGGATAGGGGGCATGGGCTAATGGGGGGTCGAGTTAACTTATAGCCAAAAAATTTTCCAAACGATGTTTTAGTTTTAGCGACTTCTTGTAGCTATGTCTCTGTCCTTTTTTGTTAAATTTTGTATCTAAGCTCTATAAAAACAGTTTTTTCTGTGTAAATTGTCTTATTAAGACTTTGGTGCGTTTGGGGTCCCCCATATTGTGGTTGCCCGCCCCCACAAAATTTTACCTAAAAATGAGAGGTATAGTGGCAGACTGCCAGCCTAGATTTCTGTCTTGTTACACCTGTTTTTGCCCTTTTCCAGACTCTAAACGAGAATTCCACGCTGTACAACATGAGTGGTTTGGTGCCTGGGGCACGATATGAAATCCTTCTGATGGCCTATCGAGCTAACAGTCTTTCAGTTCCGCTTAATATTAGCACCAGCACGCGTATGTTTTTGTTAGACAATTTGATTGTAGAAATTTGTGGATATATTGTCTGTTTTGGTCACAGTGCATGTATGATAGTTTAGTAGGGTAGACGATAGTTCATTTAAAACCTTATTTGACTAAGTTTAGAATAAACACCTCAGCCATTAAGTGGGTAGTGTCGCGAAAGCAGTCGATTCTGCGCGATTGTAAAGCTTGTTCAGTGAAGCAAAAAGCTCTCTTTTCACAGCCTATGAGCAAAACTGCTTTTGCGACACTACCCCCTTAAGTGCAACGTGCAAGGTTTAAGGCATGTTTGTCCAATATGAGATCCAACCTATTGCCATAAGTAATGAATATGTGAATACTGACCATGTTGTTTTTGCTTGCAGAGGCCAAAGCGCCAGAGCAGATTGCCTTCCGCCCAAACTATGACTTGGGTGCCTTTGAGGCAATTGTTGACATGAATTCCGTGGGTACGGCCCAAATTCTGGGCCCGGAAATGCGCTGTCATCTTCGCTATGCTCCCAGTGATGGGTCGGAGCCGGAAACCGAAGTCACCAGTGGCAGCGAATTTGGCGTGTGCTATTTCGCTCTCAGGGATGTAAAGCCCGGCCTACGCTACACCTTTAACGCTTGGGCCGAATTTGGAGCTTCCAAAAGTGCCATACTAGACAAGAGTGTACTTATTGGTAAGAGTTGATGGGTATTCTGTTAGCTGTCGAATGGTAACATTAAGTCGTGATTAATCACGATTGTTTTGGTACTATTGCACACTTACAGGGTAGTGGGATTTATGAGTTGTAATATTACAGTTAGTCACTCACTGTAAGCACCAGTTTAGAGAATGCATCAGTTACTACTTAAGGTGGCGCTCTGAGTAACCGACTTTGGGCGATAAAATTTCAGTCAAGTTTTCGTTGGTTACCTCAAGAAGAAAAGTTGTTTAAAATCAAACTAGCTTTCATTTGATGTATGTAACGTCAAATTTTAATTAAGTTGAAATTTCAACCAATTTTTCAATGGGAAAAAATCTTTAAATCGATATACCAAAAAGTTCTATATGGCTTTTGGTACTTTTTAAAACAGTTTTTTATACCGAATTGCTGGGTGCAACTTTTTAAAAAGTCGTATGTGTAGGCAAACCTTTCAAAAAAAATTTCTAAAATACGTTGACCAATATTAACAAAAAAACACTATTTTTCAAACTAATTTTTCGTTAGCTACTTTTTGGCTTCTGAAACTTTTCTCAACGGATTTTAGTACAGAAAAATTAGCTCTATTTTTTGGAAAATACGTATGTGTAGGCAAACTTCAGGTTTTCGAAACTGGGCTGTAGTGCTCATTTTTTAAGATTACTCTCAGCTGCAAAAGCCGATTCAAATGAAACTTTGCAAACGGTTAGAACAGACATATATGGCGGCACCGCACTTCTTGAATTGTAATTATTATGATTTGCTTTAATACTATAGTCCTTTAAATATGTCACTTTTGATAAAAATTAAAATAACTAAAAATTTACCGCCAACTAAAATCCGGCCAAAATGCTGCCTCGGCAAGATAATTGTCTTTACTTTAAGCTATTGATTGTTAAATTTGGTTGAGGCACCGCTGAGTCACGTCATTTCAAAAATTAGACAAATTTTGCAAAATTTCAACATTCATTTCGTCATAAAATTCGCTAAAGTGCCCTCAGAGCTCTCAAACTTTGCAAAAATACTTGCCTGGTGAGTGTCTTGGTTGCGCTTGAGTAACAACTTTGTATCAGCAAGAAAAGAAAAATTATATCAATTTGATTTATTGGAAGTTACTCAAAGCGCCCCCTTAAGGGCGGATTTCAAAACAGGCGGTCTCTGCTGTCTGATTTTGATTGCTTTAAGTGTAACAAAGTATCAGGTCATGGCATGTTAGTTCATTATTCAGTCGGTAACAGTTTGATTCTGTACGGCTCACTTCTCATTTGTGTTATTTTGTCTTAGAGCCTGGTCATACACTACGTAATGTTCTTAAACAGATTATCTTATGTTAGAAATGTGCCATAGCGTCATTACTGATGTTATTAGCCATGAATAATATGCATTCGGGTACATTAAAGCTAGACTAAGGTCTGAAAAAAAAATCCTAGACCCTGATTTTTAGAAGAACACGAAAAGAACTAATTTCACGCATCAAGAGTAGAGCAAGTAGTCACAAAAATCACGCCACCTATTTTTTCTCCGGGTTCAGCAATTTCTGGTCAGACTTTAGTTGCAGAAATTTAATTTATTGTAACCAGTGATTAATGTTGATAAAGTGATTTATTTGATGATCGTTGATTTTTCAATTTGGAGCTGTGCTATTATTGTGATCTTTATTTGCAGAGCCCGCATTCAACAGCACACTATTTGTGCGTAATTTGGGCATTGGGCCGAGTTTCATGACTCTGAACTGGGACAATCAGGAGCTGTGGGAAGCGTTGGTAGGCGATGATGGGAATCTGACGGCTAGACTGCGTGACGCCACGGACGACAGTGCGCCGATGCTGGGAAAGAGCACACGGGGTCAGGGCAAAGGTCAACTGCGATTTGACCAGTTGGCAGCGGGCACTTGTTATACGCTGCAGATATTTACACAGATTGGCGATGTACGCAGTGCAGAAGAGATTAATCTTAATGTTAGAACAGGTATGTCTGTTTTCGTTTATCTGCACCATTTACGTAGCTTGTATAACAGAGTGTTGGTGGTGAAATAATATGAGTAGGTGGACGACATAGTTATTTAATATACGGTGGACTGCACCAAATCAGATAACCAATGATTTTACTTAAGGTACTTCATAGGTGGAGGGTCCTAAAAACGTTGCCTATATATCCATAACTTCAAGTTTTGGACCCGCACTTGTGTTGCCTACTATACTATACTATACTATACTAAGAGCGGCGGCTGATTCCAAGCCAGAGCTTAGGCGTGCAACGTTTTGTGTTGCCTAGTGCCTACAACGGTTTTGCAGTCAAGCAAAAGGGGTCTGTCAACAACAAAAATATTTTCAATAGCCCTGCTTTGATTAATTGTTACAGATGCGCCAGTGATCCACTTTGAAGCCGTTGAGATCGGAACGGAGAGTGCTCGTCTGCGTCTGCTGGCCGGTGACAATCATCTGTCGGTGTCGCCAACCTGTCGTTCCACAATCCTGCTCAGACCTCAGTCCAACGAGTCGCTGATTCTGCTCAATCAAACCATCAGTCTGTCGCCACAGCATGAGGGCGGTACACTGTTGGCCCAGCCTGACCAGTGGCCACAGCTGAGCCTGAAGGATCTGGAGCCGCATAGGCGCTATCTGATTTCCGGCAAAACGACGTGTGGCAGCGGACGCGATACCCTGGGGCGCCTGTGCTCTCCAAGCACCGTGGACGCATCGCGATTTGAGTTTACCACATTGGAAGCTGGTGAGCTTTTGAGAGAGAATAATATTTAATACATATTGATTTACATAGTAATTCTGTATTCGGTAGTCGGTACTGCTATACCTTATTGCGAAAGTAACAGTGAAAGTGGCAATATTATTGTATTTTCAAAGAAGGTTGAACGTATGCAGCTTTAGCGACCACAGTCTAAGAACTCAAGTTGATGTGTTCCAGCCATGTGTGTTATTTTGTCCAAAAGAACGATAGTATTAGTTATGGTGTCCGAAAAACAAATTAGTTATAAAAACAAGCACCAACCGTCAGCCACCGAAACGAGCTCTAACCTCTACTTGATCTAAATTTTGTTACGCTTACTAACAACTTAGTTTTTTTGGAAAATGTTCGACTGCGTGACTCGTAAGATGTCGCTTTAGCAAGGCTTTTCGCAGTCACCCTTTTTGTTGCGGAAAAGTCACAACATGCTCACCGCTATACAGTACTTTAGTGCTATAGATACTCACCTAGTCACCTATAGTGTTGATGTGAGGACTTTTAGTTGAAATTCGGCGCTTCAACCCGACGGGTAATGTCATAATGTCTTGAAGTAGTGTTTCAGTAAAGAGATGATATAGTCAGTACTGTATTCTTATTTATAGTTCCTGCTCCGGTAGAAAATGTACTCGTGAAAGCCGTGACTCCCAGAGTGGCGGAGGTATCGTGGACCGCTCCGGCTGCACCTAACGGCCAAATTGTAGACTACTTGGTTACTGTAAATCCTATTACGGTAAGTATCATTATTAGAGAAGAAATTATATTACGAGGTAATAGAGATTTCTTTGTAAGTCACATGATTTGTCACAGAAAATGGAGCCAAACTAGCCTTTCGTCGAAGAATGAAGTGAACATGCGTAAACGTAGTTATAAGTTTCTCAAAAAATTGACATTTTTTATCTAATCATTATGCGCTGGCCAAAAAGCGTTTTACGCTAAGATAGCATTATTTTTTTGCAGTCAACGGTGGTACCACAGGATTTCACTATGCTTTTTGATTTTGATACGCATTACTATTTTAGTAACAGTCGATCAACATTGTGATCATTTCAGTACTTGTTTTCTGGATTTTTGCATTGCATTGATTCAAGTACCTATTTTCGCCCAATTTTTACACACTACATACTTCCTTAAGCAATTATACATATTTTTTTTTTTATTTTTTATTTATTATTATAATTATTTATTTTTTATTTTATTTTTAATTTTTTATATATATATACTATATAATACTTTTTTTTTTTTGTTGTGGTTTTCTGTTTTTTTTTTTTGAATTGGTAAGTGTCAGTTTACACAAAGTTGATTTTGACAAAAAATACCCGTATTTTTTTCAGGATGTGGAGCCGACAGGACCAGTGGAGGGCTGGAACATTACGGTGCCCGCCTCGCCCGCCAGCCCAGCCGTCCGTCACACCATACGAAATCTCACCGGCGGCATGTCCTACGCGGTGGTTGTGCGGGCCAGAACCAATCCTGGCCTTGGTCAGCCTGTCACATCTGCCACCTTGACTATGCCATTAGGACGTACGTGTGTTGGTTTGTGTTATAGTTAGTCATAATTCGGCGATCTAGGTGGAAAACCTCCTATGTGACGTTTTAAAATTTCGAGAAAAAGCGGAAAAACTGCCTAGACGAACCTATGCAGAGAAAGCATACGTCTGCAGTAGAAATAGCATCATGATAACTGTCTAAAAAATACTGCAAAATTCAGAGCTCTCAGTCCAGTAATAAGCCTGTTTCATGTCACTTAGGACTTTTTCCATCACTACTTGATTTCGGATCGGATTTTTTCACATAATGTGCACAAAGGTATATACCACCTATTATATCCTATCTAATACTGATGTACGTCCATGATTGCACCTTTTTAGGCGTCGAACTTAGGCTGTTTTCGTTCGCATTAGACTGTGATGAATGTTGAAATGAAAACGGTGTAAATCGCAAAACTGTCAAGTTACGACTTTTTCTTTCAGCTGCATCCGAAAAACGAAAGTAGTCTAAATGTTTTTTCTATTTTTGACGGCCTTCGAAACTGCTTTCGGATTGGATTTTTTCACATAATGTGCGAAAGGTACCACCTATCTAATTCCGAGCAGAAATCGATACGTCCATGATAGCCCCTTTTCACCCTAAGGCGTCGAATTGGTCATGCAGTCATAATAATCAGTCGGAAAAATTACTAAATAATGATGCCAGTATGCCACTAATAGTGCTCAAGAGTAGCTTGTGGCGTTATTATGTCCGGACATACGGCTGCGAGTATGAATCGCTCCTATGGCAAGGGATGGAGATGGGGAGACTGCCTTTGGCCGCCACGGCAGGGGACGGAGGACAGTCGTTGCCGGGGCAGGCGGATCAGTGACGGAGACGCAGCAGTTGTAGGATCAACTGCAACCTGGGACCCCACACAACAAACCACCTTTTCGAGTGCAGAGCAAATCCCACAGACCTTACAGTGGCCTCTCTTTGGACACACCCCATTGAGGCCGCCCAGTTCCTGAATTTGGCAACAGAGGTCGAGGGGGACCCCCCATGGCACCAATGATGGCTACAACAACCATCGCTCCTATGAAGGACACAGTATCATAGCTAGAATTGTCCCCGTGGTGGCCCTGGTACTGGTGGGAAGTCTGCAGATGACACAGCGGTTGCGTGTGTCAGCGTTGCAGTGCGTCTTTAAGTATATACTGTATAATAGAATTGTGGCGGCGTACCAAATTAATGAACTAGGTGAGTAGTCTGGTGTGACCTCCGAGCAGTGACAACAGACAAAGATAGTAAGCCTATTGTATGCGAAAATTAACAATGAGTATGCGAGTTGCTTATACAAGTAACAGTTAGTAAATATTGTAAATTTGATTTTTGATGAACAAGAAAGACTTGTTTGCTATTTAATGGTACAGGAAGATAGTCGTTGGTCGTCACATTAGCTTGTGAAGTCTACTATTTTTCTTTTCTTTCAGGTCCAGTATCACGCAACATTCCGCCCCAGATAATTCCAAGCACCATTCGAGAATCCGACTTTTCCATTAACTTCAGTTTGGCAGAGCTGTTCACCAACACTAATGGTCGACTGACTAAATATGCCGTCATTGTTAGCGAGGGCGAAAGCTCCATTTATGAAGAGAAACATATTGGGGTACAATATTATAATATGTAACTTTTTTCTATATTTTGTTTCAAGTTTATGTGCCTCTATTCTCACAGAAGGGGGTGTTAGTTGAATCAAAATGCAAGTAAGAAAGGCAGAAAATTGAGAGCATACTAAACACTAAACAGACGTCGTGTCATGTCAAGAAAAGCCTAAATTTTGAAAAATCATTGAAAAAGTACAATTTTTACCACTTTGATGACTTTACCGCCTTGTGGATCCTTCGTAGTTCGTACCATGTAAATATTGTATCCATTTTTTATGTGCTAAGCACTTTAAAACTTTGCCTGTATATAGTTAAATGCAATCGACAAGGTATTGACGATTATCCTGGTTAGCCAATTTTCTCCTTTTCGGGAAACACACTCTGGCTGCCAGCTTCTGGACCCGCCTCCCTCTTGCTGTTTTTGAGACCCAGACTTGTGTTTCAGAATTGGAGCAGTGTGCAGAGCTATGCAGATCAGTGGCCACCCTATATAGCCGTGATGAAGGATCTAAAGCCAAAATCTCAGCTTGATGCTGAGCCTGGGAACCCTCTTTATATTGGTCTTGATCTACAGTGTTCCACACGGACGCCGAGTACTGTTATCGGGAACAGCGGCTATTGCAATGGACCGCTTAGGTCGGGTCGAGTTTATCGTGTGAAACTGCGAGCTTATACGTCCAATGAACTGTGGAGCGATACGCCCTATTCGGAAACTGTTATGACTGGTAAGCAAATAAACTGATTAGGAATTCTGAAAATTTTTGAGTGAGATTTTGTAAAAAAATAAAGTGACAAACAGCTTGGGCTAGCTTGTTGGCTACTCTAAGTTTCTACTAAAAAACAAGGCAGTTTACGAATCAAATATTAACTTATCAAGTTAATTAATTTTGGGAATCATGATGCGCGCTGGCTCTGGTTCAAAATATTTGTGTGCAGAGTGCGTTACGATAACGGGGCGTTTTTGCTGGCTGATTTATGGAAGCTACGTTACGTAAAAAACGCGCCCTATTTTGTTCATTTTTCGTGGCATGCCATGACTTTTTTCTCAGTGTTCGCAGTAAGCATACTTTGCTGTTTGTAAGAATTGACTCTTCCTTAGGCTGCGTTTGCAAAGACAACTGATATTAATTTGTCTAGATGTCACTGGGCACGGCACGTCGTCAGGAGCGGTGGTGGGCGGAGTGATCATTCTATTGGGCGTTTTCGTAGCCATTCTGGGTGCCATAATGCTGGTTCGAAGTCGGGGAGTGGATCCCATCCTTTGGCTCAAGGCGAAACTGTCGCCACGGGGCTCGGGGACCAATCGTGTCATGCCCCCTCCCGGCTCTGGAGCTCAAACTGCCTCCCCCCGCTCGGCTTCCGTGCGACCCAGCGGACACGCTGTCCAGGGGCCCCCCGTTGTACGGCTGGATAAAATTCATCAGCTGCATCCATTGCATACTGTAGAGCCTGGTTACGATGTGGAAAGACAGTAAGGAGAGGTTGCAATGATTGCCCTGTGCTGGGGATATTTTTTTATGTTTTCAAGAGGATGAATTAAGTACCATTTCAACTATTCAGATGATATAGTTTGGCGTAGGTCTACGTTAGTATAGCTGATTCTTATATAATGTGTTCTGTAACGGTACCTTCGCCGCCAAATTACAAAATCTACAAACTATAATCAACCTAAAAGTTACTAAGCCCAAACCCTAGCAAACTCCCTAAGTCAAAGACAGGCTACATAGGAAGACATTAGGATTACGGTAGCCAGTGTCACGCACATTACTGTAGGAAACTAGGGTAGCACAGTCATCGTACAAAGGGCATGCCGGCTTACGTATCAAGCCCTATCAACAACATTCATCAAAGAATTCAGTTAGGTAGAAAGCATCACAATAAGTGCAGACTACATTCCGGAGATAACTCAACTAAGATAAAACCCAGTTCAAAGTGGTTCGCATGCCATCTAGCGACCGAACTCGCACAAAAACACGAGTTCGGGGAAATAAGGTCCAACAAACAAGTTAAAATCTAGCAAAAACACCGAATTCGGCGAACCCGAAATCGGTGAGTAAAATAACAAATTTTATAAAAAGTTAAAATTCTGAAAATTTAACAAAACTTTGGACCAAAACAACGCTTAAAATCCCAAAAAAAATCTAGATTCGAAGAATTATATAAAAACAATTTATTCTGATTGGCCGAATAAGATTTTAACAGAGACGTCAGTAAATTCCAGAAATGCCTGGGTTAGCAAACAACTTAGGTATATAAACCCTGCATCTCAGAGTCAAATGTTCCTGGTCTGCGTCCTGGTGTGAAAGTCCTGTCAAGAGCGCTAGCGCTACGTCTTGTATTTGTCAAGTCATCGTCGTATACGTGCTGTGCCGTGATAATAAAGCAACTGTAAGTCGTTTGTGTTTGGTTTTGTTAGTGTCAGTCAGGCTATTAAGACAACGCAATGTACGGACCTGGTACCGGAGGGCAAACGGCTATGGCCCTACAAGTGTGACTGGGTATTCACCCTAGACGATCAAGTGTTGCACAGGGAATACCCGGTTACATTTCTGGTGCCGTGACCAGGATTAAAATTTTTCAAAATTTTTCAAAATTCCTACGTCAAAATCTGTCAGATTTGATCTTCCCGAGTCACCGAACTCGCAGACTAGTCCGGAGCCAAACAGCCCGCTAAGTAGTTCTGACACAAGTTCGAGAGAAGAGCCCCGTCGAAACTCTAGTATTTTTGACGACCCTCACGTTTCTTTTGTTTTCGACTATTACGTCGACCCCCCACCAACTTATTTCATACCAGCAGAACAATATTTCCAAATGGCAAAGGCGGAAGACGGCGTTCTGCCGCAGGCAGACAGGCGAAAGTGGCTGATCAGCCCTTCGCAAATCCCGATTTTTAAAGGGGAACCTTCAGATGACTTTGATGAGTTTTTGGGTATATTCAACAGGATAGGACTAGTAAATGACTGGGAACCTGATGAAAGGGCAAAATTGCTACCTGCCTTTTTACAGGGGCACGCAGCTGACGTGTGGGAGTCTTTGCCCACTGGGGTACAGGCATCATGGGATGCGGTAACAGGAAGTTTGACTGAAGTTTTGGCAGAGAGGGCTGCAAGTTTGCTGAGTTCAGAGTTGCACCGGCGTGTACAAAGGCCGGGAGAAACTGTAGAAGAATATGCTAGAGCTATTCAAAAGTTGGCTAAAAAGGCATACGGAAAAGATATTAAGGGCACAGCACGTGATAGATTGATAAAGGAAATTTTTGTGAATGGGTTGAATAGAAGTATAAGACGATTCGTTTTGTCCTCAAGGCCAGAAAGTTTTGATGATGCTGTGGCACGAGCCAAGGAGCAAGAAGGGTTCGATGCCATGGATCAGGAAGGAGCCCACATGGCTCGCTCTGTAAGGTTCGACGTACCTGCTAAAAAGACGGAAGATACTTCAGTTATGAATGTTTTGAATGAGCAAGCAAAAATTAACGAAAAACTTTTTGACAAATTGCTTCAAAAACTGGAAGCAATGGAAGCAGCTGGGCGCTACAGAGCACCCACTAGAAGTTCACAGTCACCTGACCGCGGGTCGGGCGGGCCACGCAATCGCAGAACAATTGACGGCAGACCAATATGCAATGCATGTGGTAAACCAGGACACATAGCTGTGAGATGTAATTCTAGGAACGATTTTAGAGCGGATATGGCCCGGCCCGGTCCAAACCCAACACCGCGCAGGTTCTCATTCACCGATCAAAATTATCAGCAAAATCAGTCACCAAACAGAAATAGCTTCCCCCAGCAAACTAGGAGTGGCTTACAATACCCAAATGATCACCGTGTACGCCATCTGCAAACAGTAAGCGATCCAGACACACTGACACACGCAACTGAAACTGATGAACACTCACTGAGAGAGCAAAATCGTAGGTTAGTAGAACGCTTGCTAGACGTACATAGAGAAAGAAATTCAGCCAGTTCTAATATGGTAAGGGGACACTCCGTGATTATTCCAGCAGAAGCTGGGCTGATGGGGTATGCCCCCAGTTTTAGTCAAGGTAACACGCCCATAGTCTACGGAAAAATTTGTGGTGTACCCTCTGAAATGTTGATTGACTCAGGCAGCACAGTCACATTAGTTAGCAGCCGGCTATGGGAAGAGCTAAAGGCCACGCGTACAATTGTAACTCCCCGAGTGACTTCTCTCACGGGCCACTGCCTCGAAATAATTGGGTCGTGTTTTGCCGAAATCGAAATAGGCAGTGACTCAGTAACAATCGAAGTACAAGTCATGAAAAATTGTCCCTATGATGCTATTATAGGAACAGACACTCTCAAAGCATTGAAAGCAAATGTAAGCTTCGAGGCAGGAAAATTGTCCCTCCCTAACGGTCATGTGACCATGTATGCCCCTGCGTACGCTGGCGAAGAGATTGCTGCGCATTCTACAGACTACGTGTCCAGAGTACAGATACGCGACCAAACAGAAATTTTACCAGAATGCCAAGCCGTTATCCCCGTTGAAATTGAAGCAACAACCGGAGATACCGTAGGCATACTAGAACCCCACCCACAATTAAACGAAAAGTATGGTCTGATGACGACACCAGAACTGGTTAAAACTTATAACAACCTAGCCCCATTACGAATTGCAAATTTAGGTCCAGATCCTTTGACACTATATAAAGGCACAACGGTAGGAACTTTTCAAAAGTGTGAGGTCGCTCGGGCAGAAACATTTGCAACAATGGAAGGCCAAATAGAGCCTCCTGATGACCCCGACTGGTTAGCAAACCAGCTGGACCTCAAGGACAGTCGCCTCAGTGCGAAGGAGCAGCAGCAGCTGCTGAGCTTACTGACCGAGCATCAAGACATCTTCTCCAAATCAGACTTTGACTTGGGCAATTTTAAAATGGTAGAGCATACGATAAACACAGGAGCATCGGCCCCCATACGTCAAAAACCCCGTAGAATACCGGAAGCTCTCAAGGAAGAGGTGAGAGAACAGATAAAAGATATGGAAGAGAAGGGAATAGTGCAGCTATCTGCTAGCCCCTACGCATCTCCCCTTGTACTCGTTAAAAAGAAGTGTGGTGCACTACGTATCTGCGTCGATTACCGCAAACTTAACGAGGTAACCCATGGTGACTATTACCCATTACCCAATATAGTGGAAACACTGGATCAGCTCAACGGATCCAAATACTTTTCGACTTTGGATTTAGCGTCAGGGTACTATCAAATTTCAGTTGCGGAAAGTGACCGAGAGAAAACAGCCTTTTGTTCCCCGTTTGGACTTTTTGAGTACACTAGGATGCCATTCGGCTTGAAAAATGCACCTAGCACTTTCCAAAGAGCTATGGAGCTTTTGTTTGTAGGACTACTATGGGAAGCTTGTTTTATCTACATCGACGACATACTAGTAACGGGAAGAACATTCACCCAACATCTGGAGAGACTGAAAGAGGTTTTCGGACGTTTGAGATTAGGTAACTTGAAATTGAAGTTACGAAAATGCCAGTTCGGCAGACAATCAGTGCCGTTTCTAGGCCACATCATTTCAGAAGAAGGTGTAGCCCCCGACCCCTCCAAGCTGGAGGTGGTGCAAAATTTTCCGGTACCCAAAAGGCCTAAAGATGTCAGATCATTTCTAGGCCTAGCGTCATACTATAGACGATTCGTCGAAAACTTTTCTAGCGTGGCTAAGCCACTTCACAAATTGACCGAGAAAGAAGTCACTTTTAAATGGAATGAAGAGGCTCAAAAATCGTTCGAAATTTTGAAACAAAAGCTGACTACGGCCCCAATTTTAGCATTTCCTAACTTTACAGAAGTATTCACGCTAGCTACCGACGCCTCCGGCTTTGGTATTGGAGCCGTTCTTGGACAGCAAATTGATAAAGCTGAGGTCGTAATCGCCTATGCCTCTCGTGTACTTTCTAAGGCAGAAGCTAAATACTCAACTATTGAACGAGAAGCACTGGCAATTGTGTGGGCGACCAAACATTGGAGGGCTTACCTATACGGGCGATCGTTTATAATCTACACTGACCATGCCCCACTGAAATGGCTGATGACCATGAAAGATAGCTCCAGCCGTTTAGCACGGTGGGCACTGTCACTCATGGAGTACTCATTTGAAGTGAGGTACAGACCAGGCAAAGCAAACAAACACGCTGATGCCCTCAGCAGACTAGTGGAAGGGGAAGATGATAAAGCCTTTACGATTCTGTCAGACCCCCAGCAGGAGCACAACAGAACATCTGCGACTCCGTCGGAACCGCAGCAGCCAAATTTAGTAGACCGTGTCGCAACAGAACAGCCTAAAGACCCCGTCCTAAAAACCCTCCTAGACTACTTGAAAGATGGAACCCTCCCACCTGATAACAAATTAGCTCTAAAAGTACTGAGTAAATCAGCTCAATTTTTTGAAGAAGGCGGAATTTTATATCATATCTGGCACGATTACGAGGGGAAGCGACGCAAGCAAACCATAATACAGGTTGTCGTTCCCAAAAGTTTAAAATCTGAAATTATGGAGCTGTATCATGATGATACTATGTCAGGCCACTTCGGCATTGACAAAACTTTTGCAAGACTCCGAAGCAAATTTTATTGGGAAGGTATGTACCTGGACGTGCGAGAGTGGGTGCGCACGTGTTCTACTTGTGCCACTAAGAAGTCCCCACGTGAAATAATCAAGATGCCACTGAAACCAATTGAGGTATCAGAACCTTTTGAAATACTGAGTGTCGATGCTGTGGGCCCTCTGCCCGTAACGGAACGTGGAAACAAGTACATTCTTGTGTTTGTTGACTTGTTTACAAAATGGCCCGAGGCATTTGCAACGCCCGACCTACAGGCTGAAACTACAGCAAAACTTTTTGTTGAACAGATTGTTGCGCGTCATGGTGCGCCCCAAAAACTGCTAAGTGACAGGGGTACAAACTTTCTCTCTGAACTAGTTACGGAAACATGCAAAATCCTAGGAACGCGAAAACTGAATACGACAGCATACCACCCGCAAACCAACGGCGCATGCGAGCGCCTAAACAAAACGCTAGTTACTACACTATCTATGTATGTATCTAGTGATGCTAAAGACTGGGATTTGTTCATACCGTACGTACTCCTAGCCATCAGAACAAGCTTTCACGACTCAACACATGAGACTCCATTTTACTTAGTTTATGGCAGAGATGCATACTTGCCAAGTGAAGTAGGGCTACGAGAGAAAGTACGCACCGTGCAAGCAGATGATTATAGGAAATTGTTAACAGAAAAGATGGCCGACGCCAGGAAACTAGTGTGTGAAAACTTGACAGAAGCACGAGGCAAACAGAAAAGGTATTATGATAAAGGAGTACATCTAGCAAAATTTTCAGTAGGGGAAGCCGTGTGGATGCACGTGCCGGCGGTTCCAAGGGGAAAGCCTGCGAAACTTTGCCACTTGTGGAAAGGCCCTTTTCGAATAGTAGACCGACCCACCCCAGAAACAGCTACGGTGAAACCTTGTAATGGGCGCACTGATAAAATACGGACGGTTAATGTGAGCCGATTAAAGGTTTGCTACTTACCCGGCAAGCCGGTACATGAGGTACCGCCACCAGACCCGAACCTACTCCCGGGAGATGCCCAAGAAGGGAGTGCTTTTGAAGACAACCATGAAATTGTCGCTAACCCCGGATCAGACATAGGTGATGTAACAGATACACTACCACCCCCCATAACAGATGAGGATCACAGGCTCGACCCCCCATCCACTGAGACAGAAAATGGCAGTGATCGCCAAACCGAGTTCAAAATCGATACAGTCGTGTGGGCAAAGCTGAAAGGGTACCCGGCCTGGCCGGCCAGGATCGCTGGCAAAGAGGAAATCAACCTGAACCCACCCAAAAGAGGTAATAACTGGATGCTAGTACAATTTTTTGGTGACAAAATGTATGCTTACGTAGATAAGACCCTATGTAAAGTATATGCAAGTACGAACGTGGAGTCAGTCAGAAACAGGAGTGTTAAGAAAGCTGTAGATGAGGCTAATGCCTTCCTAGAGAAACACCAACAAAAAGTTGCAACGACTACAGTCGCCGGACGCGGAGTCACTCTACACAGCTACGGTGTCTTGGTAGTATGCATGCTGGCATGCTGCTTAAGGCTTGTTCATACGGCAGTTCCACATATCACGACGACTAACCCACTTACGTGGACAGACACTCCTACCATGAAACTTCGACCCCACTACTCTACACTGTTCACACGCATTGGTTATCTAGACAACGCAAATGACTTTATAGATCACTTTATTGTGGTACCTCTGTATGAGCACTCGATTGAACCCATCCCCTTACAGGCCTGTTTGCAGGTTAACGAAAAGTTGGGGAAGAATTTCGAATGGGTATCCCAGCTCGTTTCCGAACTGTGCAACCTGACAATCGGGTTGAACGAGAGTTTCACCAAAACTTTTGATCACACTACGGAGCACTTACGAAATATTAGGGAGGATATTTTGTACATCACAAAGACCAGACCCGCCTCAAGTACCGGTAAACAAAAACGGAACATCCTGACTAGCATTGCGTGTTTCATCGAATCAATATTTGGTGGCTGCTCAGACAGTGGTGCCGATGCAGAAACTGTTAAGAAAGCACTTAGGATGGTGAAGTTAAGAGAAGATAACTTAGCAGTAGCTGTTCATCAGACAAGTGCAGACGTAGTGACAGCATCGAAGCTAACTATGAAAGGATTTAAGGATGTCAATAGTAAAATGAGACTGTTAGAACATGCTGCCGAAAGTTTGCGGCAATCACAGAGCATGTTAAAAAGGCAGTTAGTAGTAACATTGAAGCACTTGAAATTTTTGGGGGATGTTACACAGTACCAAACACAACTGCTAATAGACGTGATCGCATGGATAAGCCATGTGATGCAATGGCATGACCAAATTTCAAACGCTCATGTGATCTTAACTGCGCTTAGAAACTTAGACAATGGGTTCCTACCACCGGAGATAGTTAGCCCCCATAACTTTAGAAAAATGATCAGTGGAATCCAAAATCACCTACAGACTGCAGGGTACGAACTGTTCTACAACGCCGAGGAGGTAGATGCCTACTATAAGATTCAAGTGGTCGCAGCAGCTTTCGCTGACGGCGAAAATTTGATCCTGCGACTCAAGCTGCCGATTAGGCACCCCGAACAAATTTTTGAGATATGGCGCATTGAAACATCTCTGATACCCTTGCAAAACGGAACGGCTTTGCGGATACAACCACGGTATCCTATAATAGGCATAAACCACCGCGAACGCAAATTTGTGGTGCTTACCCGTTCGCAATTTGATAACTGTAAATCGTCGGTAAAGGGGATTCGCAGTTGCCGTCCCCTGGCGGCTTGTCCTCAGGAACGGACAATTTGCGAAGTCGCGCTCTGGCTGAAAAAACCGCATAATGTAATAGAACAATTATGTCCTATACAAATTGTTGGTGATGTGATTAATGAAATCCCTGTTTTCCAGCTAGGCAATGGCCGCTGGTTCATTTCTAAACTCGAGGAACCCGTAAATATTACTTGTGGGAATCAAACCCGACGCATAGAACTGTGCTCCCAGTGTATAGTAAGTATTCCTTGTGGCTGCAGCCTCAAGCAGAATAGCATTATCCTACGTTCACCCGCACGCACCTGTCTCAAAGGAGAATTACAAAATATTACGAAACTACAGGCTCCGAATTTATTTACTATGCGTGTAGAAGGAATTACAGCTAACCAACACTTGTACGCTCAACTACCGAATTTTGACAGTAGGAACTGGACACAAAACGTGCCTTTAGACATTTTAAAGTCTCTTAGTGAGAACGATGTCAGCGTAAATTTCAGTAAGTTAATAAGAAACTTGGATGAAAAGAAAGCCAAATTTTATACCGTAGACGCGTACATATCAAAAAGAGCTGAAATTGCAATGAACAAGATACACAATAAAGAGGGATCAAGCTCTTCCTGGTGGTGGTACGGATTACTAATAGGAGAAGCTATTCTTTTCGTACTGCTTACACTGCAGTTCATTAGTGATAAATTACAGACATGGCCTAGATTGATACCTAGACGAATTGAGCAAACGGGGTTCGAACCAGACTCGAATTATGTGACGGTGGCTGAGCGAGCAATAGAAGCACCAGCTGAACCTAAACTGGTGTTTGAGACGCATAAAGCTCTTACTAGGAAACTGACAAAGTAGGAAGCACAGTTAACTAAGTACCTGTACATATACAAAAAAAAAATTTTGAAAATAAAAATTCAAGTAGTCTTAGTAATAGAGCACTGTATATATGTGCTGAACGTACCTTATATATTTACACTATATTATATATATTTAAGCAAAGGTCTGTACAGCGATGCTAAAACAAAAAAAAATCCTCTTAGTTGTGAAGTTACGAAGTTATGAAGTAATATGACTTAAGACTAAGGAAAAAAAACAAGTTATATATATGTTATATTACATATTATTATGTGTTGCTATGCTATATATATCAGTACGAAGGCTGCAAAAGAAATCCACAATTTTCTAAAAAAAAATTTTGGCGTCTAAAGTTTCCTCCGCCTTCGAAACAAATATAGTAAACAAATTTACCGAAGTAATTTAAATTCAAACTCAAATAAAAGCATAACGCCTACCGTTAACTACATAGCTAAGGGAAGGAAAAATAAATAGAATTAATGAGGGATCAGGTTGATATTGGCCTGCGAATCGGCTAAACCGATGGCCACAGCCTGATCCACCAGATGCATGAGTGGCATAACATGGTGCACGAGGAGAAACTCTTTAATTTCAGGGTCCGTTTCAGCTAAGTACGCAGGGACAAAATAATTAAAAAGCAGGTCACTCAAATGTTCCACTACAACTTGAACGCCTGGCATGCTTGGCTGACTACAACAAAATTTGCACTGTTTTAGTACAAAAGTACAAGAGAAATAAATAATATACTAATTTCTGTATAGTCGTACTCGTAGGCATGCTAAAATATAGCTAAATAACAAACCTAAAGGCCTGTTGGGCTGTAACCCAACAGAAAGGAGAGCTTACATGAAAAAAAAATCGAATATGAAGCAAGAGTCGCAGTGTACATGCCGACAATACGGTCTTTACAGCCACTGAGTATTTTGTCCCGATAAATTAATGTACAAGGCTAATTGCCCAACACAAATCACAGCAAAGCTTTGAGAGACATATACACGGGATACACACCCCTGTACACGTAATACCAGGAGAGAGAAAAAAATGTACATGAAGTTAATCCTATACACCATTGGACGGACCAAACTCTAAATGTTGACCCAAATGAGCTAGAATAGTAAGATAAGTAATAACTAAAGGTGTTAGTATCTAACTAGGGTTAGTAATTCAAAGGGAAAGCTCACTAAAGTGTCCCTTTAGTCCGACCCCTGAAGCGGTGAGCCGGGGGGGGACGGATGTAGTCTGGGAGCGCAGTGGGGAAGATGAAAAACTATCTGCGGGTCTTCGGAAGCAACATTTAAAACCGCGATCTGCGCATCGATAAGCTCCTTGACTATACCATAGTAGACGAAATCAAAAAGTTCTTGATCCTCCTCGTCTGAACAAAACTCTTGTAAAATAGTAATAAGGCGTTGTATACGCCGTGCCAAATAGCCAGCTTGTGGCATCGCTACAACCAAAAAAAAAATTTAAAATGGGGAAGTTTTAAATTTTAGGGTCCGAGAAAAAAAATGGATCACGACCCCGAAGTGGCCGCGTACATCCTTGCTACAAAGAAGTGGCGCCGAGCTAAAGTGGTTGCCAGGCAGTGTCGACTTCGACGTGCTCAAATTTTAAAACGCCTGCACTCACGACGACCGAAGAACGGACAACGGGCGGTCGTGAAACGAATACCGAGTCAAGCACACTGCTCCCGAAGCAAAATCGGAAACAAAGTGCAACCGGTGCTCAGCACCGACACCTCAAACTCGAGCTCCCAAAGTTCTGACTCATCTGGGGACTCCTCAGATTCAGAAAGTTCAAACACACTCAACTTATCAGGTCGAAAAAGTGCGACCGAAAGGTTTCCAAAACCACAGCCTAGACAACCACTGTTGCCCGACCCCACTCAGGCCCACTGTAGTAACAAATACCACGAAAAAGTGCAAACTAAGGACCAAGGGTCCTTTCTGAAAAACCCCCCAAAGTTGCCTAAAGACCTGCAAGCAATAGTTCGAAGAGACTCTAATAACTATAGCAAAATGATTCATGATCAAATTTCGGCGGCATCCCAGTTTGGTGATGCAAGCCTACCAAGCATAAATCATGCATTCAATTTTATTGAAGAATGCACTGCAGCCTATGCACTTATTTGTGAAAACTTAGAAGACGCTGACTTAGTTAAGGAAAATATGGCGGACTACCTTAAAAAGTTAATCATGAAAGTGCACTACGAAACTTTGAAAGTGTTTAAAATGTGATCAGTTAAAAAAAAGAATCACTCTAAATCAGACTCTAGCACGTACAGAAGATAAAAACAAAATATTTATTTGCTGTAGAAAAGAAAAAAAATGCCGATGTCATCAGCAGCCAGCCAGTTCTTATTCAACGAATGCTGCTCGGCGATAGCCCCCCTGTTCAAAACATACGGCCGTCAGGCGGACGCTACTACCGAGAGCCTGGCCGACTTCGTGAAATTCATGGACGAGCTAGAATTCAACGAGGCGGGCGACGCCATATATGGCTACCGCCCGCATCTACTCACCGAGGCCCACCCCATTGCTATTCTTGGCACGTCCATAAGTGTCCCCGACAATGCCCTAAAGGCCTTTGTGAAGGCTAAGACCCCCGAAGACTGGATCAAAATTTTCAACTCAATCACCCCCATATTCTACATCGATGGCCCATTCTTCGGACTCTACCGCCTGAGAGGCCTACCCATATACCAGGCCCTGTATGCCGAAAACCCCAGCAGCCTAATCCTCACGGTCCTGTTCTACGCCAACTGGCAAGAGCACAGCGACGACGAACGCCTCAGCAAAATGGCGCGCTTAGTGGCTGCGACGGTGGGCATAGAAGAGCCCCTAGAGCGCCCCCCCAACGGCCTTATCCCACTCGACGAGGGACTCCGCCGAGAAACTGAGCACGAGCATCGCCTGCGCCGCTTCAATTCGGAGAAGCGACGCAATAGCGTTTGATTCGTCGAATAAGAAAATGCTGACTGGAAACTATATACATGTAGGTAGATCTAGAACTATATATACCTTGATGTTTTGCATATTTATCGTATTTAGTTACATAATATAAGAACTTTCATTAATAGTCGATGTCTGTATTACTTTATCTCATATACATACTTGTTTTTTTTGCATTTGCTTCTTGTGTTTTTATAACTATGTATGCTGTATTTATCCCACAGTTGCTCTTCTAATCGTAAAGACGGCAGCTGCTACTGCTGATATGTACAGACTGGCTAAAAAAACCGGACTAAACATTTTCACATGTAAAATGGCTACTATCCTAATAGAGGATCCCGGTCGGTTCCAGCAACTCGGGTCATACAAAAAAAAATGACAGCTGATACGTCACCTACTTAGGAAATGTCTGGCGGCAAACAGCCGCCAAAATGTCGCAAGTTCATACAATTATGTATAACAATTTATTGAAAAAAATGGGCAGTACACTAACGGCGACGTTAAACGGAAGTCACTAGCACTAAACCCACCAAGAGTAATGAGAGAAAAAAAATGCACGAATCCGGCTCTCGTAATGTTACTACTTACTAGACACAAGAAACTTGCACTCTCAGACCGTAGAAACACAAACCCAGAAACTACTCTGAATTGGCCTAAGAAACTAACCCGAAAACAACTTAGTCACTTAGTTTACATTTAGTAGTAGTCCTAGCAACTTTTAAGGTCAAAACAAAAAAAATAAAAATCAGCAAACTACTCATACATTACACTGGCGTCAGAACATAAATAAATATATATAGTCCTACAGCAAAACTATGTATACGATACGCGTTACCCTCTACAGGAACTCCGCCTAAACATATAGCCTACACAAAAGAGCGCACCAGCTACGCTAACAGCTAACACCACCACATTTTGCATACAAAGACCCGACATACCTGAATATTAAGACCAATAATTGAAACAAAAATAGTAACAATAAGTTTAGACTTTATACTAATGCCCGATTCACTTCGTGAAAAAGTTACAGTAACCTAAAACGCCAGCCTGGGTCTAGATGTCTTCAGCCGCACAAAAAAAAATTAAGACACAAACAACATGTCTAGGCTAGCGTAGAACTGCAACTCACGTACAGATACAACATCGAAAGGCTATTTCACGTGACGTACAGATACAACATCGAAAGGCTATTTCACGTGAAGTTCCTACCAGACATTCGTATACCACGCCGCATTATATATAGACAACAGAAAATACATTGGGTTCTGCTCGGACATTTCACTCAAATTTCACCAAGTCGATTATATACCACCACATAGTGTACATAAAGATTGAACCCAACAATAAAACAGTTTTAAGGCAGTATTAGAAGCACTTTAAATCGCGCAGAAACGTAAAAACTTCCAGCCGTTAGGCGCCACAAATTTCACCGAAACACCAAAACATTACCGCGCCAGCCTAAACCTATTTATCTAAACCTAAACCTATCTAATTCGGAGAAATTTTCCAACCGTAAGCTAAGCTAAACTGCAAAACAAAAAAGAGCCTGAGAAACAGAGCCTCACGGATCAATTTGACATTACTACCCCTACTATATACTACTACTACTACATACCCCTGACAAAAATAATAACCTAGCTAACCAAAAGTCCCAGCTGCCATCTGACTGTACCACTCCCCCCCCCGCACCCTTTAGCGACGAAACGTCGAACCGAATTCTCTGCATAAATGTGTACTTTGCCCCACCTTCTTAACTCTAAGCAGAATTCGCACAGGTCAAACTTTAGAAGTTAAAATGTTACCAACAACAAAAAACGGAGACTGCCACCTAACTCGAATTCTTCGACTTTGGAACTAACATTTGAAAC
The DNA here is from genome assembly GCA_030248245.1 of Trissonchulus sp. WLG1_4. Classification (NCBI taxonomy): domain Eukaryota; kingdom Metazoa; phylum Nematoda; class Enoplea; order Enoplida; family Ironidae; genus Trissonchulus; species Trissonchulus sp. WLG1_4. The sequence continues at coordinate 8,245 of JASANF010011685.1, read as the reverse complement.
AAAAATTTAGCAAATTAATGCAAAAACAAGACGAGCAAATCTTCACGAAAATATTACCAGCAAAACGACGAAAGGCCAAGCAAACTTGCAGCATTATACGTACAACCAATTATATACGCAACACAGCAGTTATGATGCGAACTTACTTCAAGTTTCAATAGGTTACATTACTATTTCATTATGTTACTAATATTACTATTACTTATTTATGATACACGAGCAGCGCAGACATCGGAGATGAAAAAAAAATCATAACCTGTATCACCACAGCTACTCACAGTATTATACATAAATTCTATTTAAAATTATTAATCCCTAGCTGCGCACGAGGGCGTGCGACTTTAGGCGGGGGAGGAATGTAACGGTACCTTCGCCGCCAAATTACAAAATCTACAAACTATAATCAACCTAAAAGTTACTAAGCCCAAACCCTAGCAAACTCCCTAAGTCAAAGACAGGCTACATAGGAAGACATTAGGATTACGGTAGCCAGTGTCACGCACATTACTGTAGGAAACTAGGGTAGCACAGTCATCGTACAAAGGGCATGCCGGCTTACGTATCAAGCCCTATCAACAACATTCATCAAAGAATTCAGTTAGGTAGAAAGCATCACAATAAGTGCAGACTACATTCCGGAGATAACTCAACTAAGATAAAACCCAGTTCAAAGTGGTTCGCATGCCATCTAGCGACCGAACTCGCACAAAAACACGAGTTCGGGGAAATAAGGTCCAACAAACAAGTTAAAATCTAGCAAAAACACCGAATTCGGCGAACCCGAAATCGGTGAGTAAAATAACAAATTTTATAAAAAGTTAAAATTCTGAAAATTTAACAAAACTTTGGACCAAAACAACGCTTAAAATCCCAAAAAAAATCTAGATTCGAAGAATTATATAAAAACAATTTATTCTGATTGGCCGAATAAGATTTTAACAGAGACGTCAGTAAATTCCAGAAATGCCTGGGTTAGCAAACAACTTAGGTATATAAACCCTGCATCTCAGAGTCAAATGTTCCTGGTCTGCGTCCTGGTGTGAAAGTCCTGTCAAGAGCGCTAGCGCTACGTCTTGTATTTGTCAAGTCATCGTCGTATACGTGCTGTGCCGTGATAATAAAGCAACTGTAAGTCGTTTGTGTTTGGTTTTGTTAGTGTCAGTCAGGCTATTAAGACAACGCAATGTACGGACCTGGTACCGGAGGGCAAACGGCTATGGCCCTACAAGTGTGACTGGGTATTCACCCTAGACGATCAAGTGTTGCACAGGGAATACCCGGTTACAGTTCTATTAATTTAATATTCATCGAATGCGTACACTGCTGTTCGTTTAAAAAATAATTGACCTTTCGTGTAAAAATGCACAGAATCTTATTCGGTTAGAAAAGTATAGACGTGAATAATCACAGGAACTGTCGTTTTTATTGCGAAAAATACCGGCATTAGGTTGGCATAGTGGTGCCATTGAGTTCCTATAATTTTGTGCTTTTATTTTGTTTAGTCGCCCAGTCAAAATCTCACGATTCGAAGAACACTTTCAACTAATGAGCGCAGACTCAGATTTCAGATTTTCAGAGGAGTTTGAGGTTTGTTTTTCCTCTGCTCTGTGCCCTGCTTGCTTTATTGATAGAAGTTATGGTACATATTCATTACCAAGAGGGAAATTAGTTTATGAGTTTAATGATTCAGACTGTAGACTTTTTCGATCTTTAGAATCACCCCGATTCGCTTTGAGAAGCCTGATTTGTTAAAGAAACTGGTGTTCAATTCTGAACGTGAACAGCTTATCGTTATGTCTGCGACTTGTACTAATTTGACAGTATTGACGGCCGGAAGCTCGGATCGTATACAATGATTCTGTTATCACCAGTGTTTTTTTAATCATCACAGTGTTCTAAGGCATCACATTTTTTAATATGAATTTTTTTAGGAGCTGAAGCACATTGGTCGTAGTCAGTCGTGTGCGGCGGCTGATCTTCCCTGCAATCGAGTGAAGAATCGGTTCACCAATATTCTGCCATACGATCACAGTCGGGTCAAGCTGATTCCCATGGATGACGAAGAGGGGACTGATTATATCAATGCTAACTATGTTCCTGTAGGTTATAATATTATATGGAGTTGTTTTTTGTTTTCCTATGTATGACAGTAGTGTAAAAGCTTGGTGTGATGATAGGCGATTGAAAAATGTGCATTGACACAAAAGAAATGTCTGAGGAGAACTAACTATGTTGATTCTTCAAATTAGCAGGAATTTGTACTAATTGATTGTACTTGTAAAGTATTGAAGAGTTTTAATGCGTCTCGAATACATAATTGGCATGTTTTTTCTCACTGATCCAGCAAGTTATCGTGAGAGCAAATATTTTGTAGCAACTTGAAATTGTTTGGTTGCAGGGCTTGCATGGACCGAGAGAATTCATCGCAGCTCAAGGACCACTGCCGTCCACCAGGGATGACTTTTGGCGAATGATTTGGGAGCAGAACTGTCGCTCAGTTGTCAATCTCACACGATGCTATGAGAAGGGCCGCGTACGTTCAAGATCTAACACTGCGATAGGGAAATACATATAGGTTATGGTAGGTCATTGTTTTATAAAAAGCCTGTTTTCTTCAGCCATCACGAAACAAAAGTGGGTAAATTAGTGTTAAAAATTAATTTCCATGAACCCAGCGAACCTACTAAACAAAATATTGCAATAACGAAACTGTACAAAATTTTGCAGCGTATTTTTTGTGAATTGTTAAGACTTATCAATTGAAGCTTTTAAGTTTCAATGGTTTAGGAAAAGTGTGATCAGTACTGGCCCAGTGACAATGAAACAATCACGTACGGCGATATCACAGTAATAGTGCTGAATGAAACGCGTTATCCCGAGTGGACTGTCAGAGAATTCCAAGTCTCAAAGGTAAGTATATACAGTGTTCTAGCCTGTGACGATATTATAGTTTTGCAATATTTACTATTAAATGTTATGCGAGACTTGACTAGAGCTAGGCGAAGACGGAAAAAGTAGACTAAGGTTGTCATCTTGAGTTATACATGGGTATGTTAAAGTGGGTGATCAGAGAAGAAAAAGAAGATGCCTAAGCCCTAAGCCTGAGCCTAAGCCCAAGGCCTAATGATAGGGGCAAATAAGGCAAACGGAGTTACACGCTCATCCTTACGCACGGAAACGTTGGGTTGTTCACGGCCCGAGAGTTGTAGCGGAGGTCTAGTGTAGCTGAGTCCAGTTAGAGAGGGACTGTGAGAGTAGGACAAGTCGCAAATAGTCGAGTGTCGTAGTGTAGTGTTGCGAGTTGCTAGCTACGTGCACCCTAGTGTTAATTAAAAGGCTGCTAGCTACACGCGTTTGTTGTTGTGTCTATATTTCATAGATACGGCACTAGGCCCTCCCCGCTACACCTGATAACGTCCAACACTGTCATACAACAAATACAAAAGATCTTACGATCACCCACTTGAAGAATTCCAGATACATTGGTTAATGTAAACAGTAGCCGCATAACGACTACTAGCCATGACGTTGATTTCACTGGACATAGTGATACACCAGTTTAACTATGACAATCACATAGATCAGCGAACTAGTGTTTTTTCTCACGCTATTCAGATGTTTTTTGTTGCAAAACAGTAACCGTATAACAATTACAGTATATACTAGCCATGACTTTGGCTTCACTCGACACAGTGATATACCAATTTAACTATGACAAACACATAGATCAGCCAAAGTGTTTTTCCCTACGCTATTCAGATGTTTTTTGTTGCAGGACAACGAGGAGGGTGACGTGCGTACGGTGCGTCATTTCCATTACACTGCCTGGCCAGACTTCGGTGTGCCCGACCGCCCGCAAAGCCTGATCCACTTCGTGCGCATATTTCGCCACAAAACGGCGCCCAGCAATTCTCAGCCTTCCGTTATTCATTGCAGGTGCGGAGTTTGTGTTTTATTGAGAAGTAATGGGGTAAGAGAAACTGACCCTGCAACAGCGTTATTTTTTGTGATGATTTAATATGATCTACACTATTACGTGTGTGTGGTAGTTCTCAGAAAAAAACTAATGTCCGGTACTGATGATTTCAGTCAAGCGATAACTATAAAACTTAGCTAACAAAATAAGCTCAAAACTATGTCAATAGATAGTTCCAGTAGCTACTATAGTTTTTTTTTTGGTTAACGACGGATTTTTAAATCAGATATTTTGCATGTGAAACACATGCATGACTGTTGGTCAGCTTATGAATACCGCAATAAATTGTTTTGTTTTTTTATAAATCTGTTTTTCTATTTTATTTATTTTATTTGTTACCTTTGTTTCAGTGCGGGCGTAGGTCGGTCCGGCACCTTCATTGCTCTGGATAGAATATTCCAGGACATCAAGACCAACGATCTCATTGATATATTTGGCATCGTTTGGGAAATGCGCAAGGACAGAATTTATATGGTTCAAACTGAGGTATGCATAATGTGATGATTTTAATGTCGAAAATTACTAAATTATTATGCTATTAAATTATGTTTATTCCACACAATAACTTCTGTAAATGATTTATGATCTGTGAATGATCTGTAGCATAGTTAGTGTAAACTTGTCATACTGTCAGTAAATACCGGTATTCATTATGTATAAACTTTTTTATATAGGTAAATGGCTCTTACTCGTTTTTTGCTGTTACTTTTGTGCCTACTATTTGTCCGTAACGATTGCAGCAAAACTGTCTGTCTACCAGAGTCGATTCATACTTACAGCCGTATGTCCATTCAGCCAGCAAGATTACGAAATAATCACGCCACAACCTGATCATATACACTATTAGTGGCGTGATTTTTCGTAATTTTGTACTTTTGCAGGCTGAACGGACACCGGCTCTGTAAGTATGAATCAATATACCCTAAGTGTGACAATTTTTACTGAACGAAGACCAATTGTTAAGAATAACAGAAACTCTTGACTATTGAGTCAATATTCTTTCTAGTAGCAGACCTGCAGTTTTCTTCCTTGTCCTTTCGTCCCTGTTTCATTGAGGACAAACTTTGTTCCCCGTTTCAGCAACAGTACATCTGCATCCATCAGTGCGTGTTGTGCGTGATCCAAGGGCGCGAGGACGAACTGCCCCCCAGCCTGCCCCCCTCCGCCCTCACATACCCCACACCCCTGGCCATACAGGACGCCTCCGGTCGGCACAATATTGCCCAATACCCCCACGCTCAAGTCCACCAGAACCCAGTCTTTGAAGATGATGAGGGAATTGCTGAGTCTGGGGTTTGAATTATTGTTGATTAATAATGTTTTTTGTGTTTTGTCTCGGCCTGTTTTTTGTTTTTTTGTAATAGCAATACCAGTCTTTTTTGTATTTTTGCTTTATATACTTGATTTGGTTTACTTTCGGCAGTTTATGTTTAAATTATCCTATTTAAAAAATTAGCGGTTATTAGTATAGTAATTTTTCGAAAAAAACAAGTATATATTTTTTTATCTATTTTTGATATCTCAAATTTTGTACTGAAGTTTTTAGCCGTTCCAATAAAAATTCAAAGCCAAACCAGACAATATATTTTTCTGTGACCTTCCCTAGTGTGTTGTGCCTGGTGCCTTAATGGTTGCTGTTCTTGTGTGCTGTTTTTGACATTGCGTATCTCACAAGCTTATCTCCGTATCCACTACTCTATTCTATGCATCTTTTTTTACTCTCATTGTTAAGTTTTGTTGATATATTGCCTGTTGTTTATATGCTTTTTATATGCAACAATGAACATTTGCTCCATTTTTATTGCCACTATTGTAACAGTTAGACCTAATTCACTGCAGAGATTTTTATGACCAAGAGCACATAATAGGGAACAGTATGACACTCTTGCCTATTATGTACTCTTGATGACTATTACTTCAATCTGATTTGGCCATGCCGCCATCATTGCATTTTGATTGGCTAGATCCGTATTAATAGTTGTTTCTCTGCTGTGGACAGGGCCACCTTATTTTGCATTTATTACTTAAATTACGTTACTTAATTTTTGTAATCGATTTATCAGACATCAAAGTATATAATTATTGTTGTAGACAGAATGTTTATTTTCAGTATTTGACATAGTGTTGATTTATAATGACATTATTATAGTAAGATTGTATTGGGTGTTAAACAGGCTCCGTAAACTCCGTTATAAAGTTAGTCTGCATATGGCTGATTTTATGCTGAACGTTCATGATATTTGTATTCTAAAACATTGCATAAAAGAAAAGAATTATATTTTTCTCTCAGTTTATTCGGCAAAATTATAAATGTGCAGATTTTAATTTGAACATTAATTTAATGTGTTTTGCCTTATATTGAAAAACATTAAGTAAAAATAATATGTGGTTAATAATACACAAAGTCGAGCTTGAAAGAGAGTTTCATTCAATCAAACTCTCGTTTATTGACATAATTAGTTATTATTGTTAAATTATGACGTGCTCTGGGGTATGTATGTATATACACTACTGTGTGCAGTGCAAGCTAAGGCCATAAACAAAGGACTGTTGGTACGTTATTATTGAAATATTATTGTGTATTAAAATGTAACTTTTCGATTAATGTTATCGAGCAATCGACATTATTTTATGCTAATGTGAGCTTTTTTGGTTAGATTTTATCGTTCTTCGTTTTTTTTGATTGGCACAGTGTTAATAGTGATAGCGCTTAACGAAGGAGACACCTTTTGGACCTTGTGTCACAAAACCAAAAATGGGTTTGCTAAAATTTTGTCCATTACTCAAGTATATCAACTTAACCTGTTTTTGTGTATTTGCAGATGAGGCTGTTCACAAATTCAAAATAGTCGGATAATTGAATGAAGTTTAATAACTTAGTGTACAATCCTCGTTAAGTTTTTAAAAGAATAAGAGAGGAAAGTAATTATTCAAGACAATCTAATATACAGTAAATTTATGAACAGGCCCTTATAAAGAGATTGTAACAACAAGGGTAGCTATCACTGTCGCACGAAAAAATACATTGAGAATTTTTTCAACAGTTGAGTCAATAATATTTTTGCTGTATGTGAACCAATTGAAGGATAGTTTGCTCTTGCTGTACTATGCTTAGTAGTTAATTGCTGTAATGCAGTAGTCGTTCAAATTGTGAAGAAATGGTACGGAGCTTTCCTAATACATTAATGTGTACTGTAGAGATTGTATATATTTTAGGCATTTTATGGTTTATACGACTTATTTTGTCTGTGACACAGTTTTTGAGTTTTTGTAGCCTACTAATATGAGAACATCGGCCCAAGTTCTATATCCGGTTCGGCAGAACTTCTTTTTAGAGAACTGCTTTGAGGCTTTTTTGGGAGGATGTATTCGTAGTGGACAATACACAGCAAAAAAGTTTCAAATAAGTCAATGGTAACGAAACTTCGTTTCCAGGAAAAGACGAAGTTTCGTTTTAATAAAGCAACCTTCGTTTCTAAAAGACGAAGTTTTTGTTATTGTATCGAAAAAGACTGATGTTTTGTTATTAAAGAACAATATTTTACTTAGTTTCTCACGAGCAAAAAAGACAGCCAGTCAGAGCGCAGGTAAGCAGTAAACCCGACAGTAGTCTGGATATACTTATGTATGCTGTTTTTCAAATTGATCATTTTTTAATCAAATAGGTCTGTACACTGTTTTCGTGTCATTTTGTGTCAGTGGCAGTTTAATAACTGAACATTCGAGACATTTTTTATAATAGTTAGAGTCAAAAATATGTTAAATGAAAGTGTAATTCGGAAATAATTGTTTTCGAGTTGAAAAATATTTTTTCATTGAAAGGCGGAATGCTGTTATTGCCGTCTGCTGAAGTTTGTGATTAATCATTGTCACTGTTGCATTTCATTTTTTGAGCTCATCATTCTTTTGCTCTTGCCAATGTGCCTTCGAACTTATTGGGATTCACAAAGAGTTTAGACTGTCTAAAACGTTCTTTTTGAAGGGATACGTTTTTACATTGAAAGTTGCTTTTTCATGCTGACAGCAGTATGTCCGTTCGTTCGCACAAAATCATGAAATACTCACTCCACAGCAATCTTATACCTACACGGCGTGGCGTAATTATTTTGCAATTTTGTCGGCTGAACGGGCATACGGAAGTGTTAATCACCAAGGTAGAGGGGGTTTAAGTTGAACACCTGTGAATCCCAGCCATTGTTACCATGAGTACACTATAGGGACTCGCTTCACTTATGGCGAAGGTTTTACTTCAATAATTTTTTATTAACT
>JASANF010011683.1:0-15534 GCA_030248245.1 Trissonchulus sp. WLG1_4 | reverse complement strand
AAATAAAAAATTACTATTCACGTACTTAAAACAGTATTTGGTAACGCTGTAGACTGCTGAGATGAGCTTACCGTGGTTATGTTCCAGATGCACAAAGCTTGAGTGCAGACTTTTCACAAGTTGTGAAATTTTTAACGCTGAGTTCTTACACTCTTTCATAACGCGTTTTCGAGACGGTATTAGTGAGCGAATCGTAAACTCTCACATAGTACGTATAAAATATAAAAAAGAGCGAGAATTTGTGTACAGCTGAATTTGAATTCCCTAGTGAAATTGAATGACAGCTACAGAATATACAAACTAGCCAATCAGAAACAAGAGAGGCGGAGCTTGTAAAAATCAATAGTTTTGGTGTGTGCATTGAATCAGTGCTAGAGCATTTTTACCGAAAATTTGTAGTAAAAGTGAAAAATGCCTATTTTTATTCAACAAAAGTGGGAATTTTGGCTGTCAGGTTTTGAGAAAGTGAAATTTGTGTGAATTAATGGCAAAATTATGTATATTATTCAAATTGTCAGGGGTCATGCGAAAGTTTTTGAAAATCTGGATACTGCTTCAAAAGTCAAACCAAAGCGCAAAAATCACGTGAAAGCTGTCTCTCAGTATTGAGTGAATGAACGCTGAAATGAGTGACACTGTCGACGGAGGCCCTGCTTAGCAGAAATACACGCGCCCGTGCCCCAGCACAATTTGATCCTACAAATCCTGTATTTATGCAAATTTTTCGAAATTTTAATCCCTTGAAGGAGGGTGTAAACCGATGCGGGAGTGACCCCTTCTGGCGGGTAAGCGAGGTCGGGTTAGGGTGGCAGCAATCATCCCAATGGCTCCCCACGCCATGTATGCTGACGAGCATTAACTGCCATGTTACTTATTCCTATTGCCACAATATCTACTGTTGCTTATATTTTATACGTACTATGTGAGAGTTTACGATTCGCTCAACGTGCGCGTGAGGAAACTGCGAAATTTCACTTGGAAGTCTGCCTCGCTTTGGCATCTGGAACAACCCGGAGCTCTCTCGCGTCTCGCGTTCCAAATCTGTTTTAGTCGTGAATAGTAATTTTTTATTTTTTATGTGGTAGTTCTCTTTGTCGCAGGACAAATTATCTCTGCCGAACGGGACAGTCCTTCGGGCTTTCAAAATGTTTCCACCCAAAAATTATATATTAATAGTCATTTTTGACGATTTTGAATGTATTTTGACGACAAAACAATTTTAACCTGCCTAAAAGCCCTTTAGGGGGTAGTGTCGCGAAAGCTGTTTTGCTCATAGGTTGCAAAAAGAGATATTTTTGCTTTGAACTTGTACGTTCCTGAGAAACTAGTCCAATGCTATACAGTGTTAAGAATACCTTAGACATGAGTATGTTAATAAATATTTAAACCTTTGTGACAAACAAAAAAGAAATTACGTTTTAAAAACCTATTCACATTTGATTTTTTCGTCACAATTATCAACTTATTTGTTTAGTTTGTTCACATAAAACTAAAAAGGACATATGTTGTAGTTTAATGTTTAAAAAAAAAAAAAAAAAAAAAAAAAAAAAAAAAAAAAAAAAAAAAATGTAGTTTTAGTGCAAATTGCTTGAGTGGTTGCGGAGTAATACCTGTTTGAACTGTGAAACTGTGCGTAAACAGTGAAGTACTCACAGCAATAATGATAAATTGTGAAAAATTTAGATCCGTATTTTAAAATCAAAAGAAAAAGGAACCTTCATTTTTCTTTTTTCTTATTTGTGGCAAAAAATTTGTAGATATTGGTAGTCTAGTGTCTGGCAGTACTTATTTAACACTGTATAGCATTGGACTAGTTTCTCAGTGAACGTACAAGTTCAAAGCAAAAATATCTCTTTTTGCAACCTATGAGCAAAACAGCTTTCGCGACACTACCCCCTTAAAGTGGGCTTTTAGGCAGTGTTAAAATTATGTTTTGGTCGTTCAAAATACATTCAAAATCGTCAAAAATGACTATTAATATATAATTTTTGGGTTGTGAAACATTTTGAAAGCCCGTAAGGACTGTCCCTGTTCTGGTCATGGATGATTAATTTGGTCCTTGCTGAGTCAGGAGTGACTTACCACATAAAAAATAAAAAATTACTATTCACGTACTTAAAACAGTATTTGGTAACGCTGTAGACTGCTGAGATGAGCTTACCGTGGTTATTTTCCAGATGCACAAAGCTTGAGTGCAGACTTTTCACAAGTTGTGAAATTTTTAACGCTGAGTTCTTTCACTCGTTCATAACGCGTTTTCGTGACGGTATTAGTGAGCGAATCGTAAACTCTCACATAGTACGTATAAAATATAAGCAAGAGCGAGAATTTGTGTACAGCTGAATTTGAATTCCCGCGTGAAATTGAATGACAGCTACAGAATATACAAACTAGCCAATCAGAAACAAGAGAGGCGGAGCTTGTAAAAATCAATAGTTTTGGTGTGTGCATTGAATCAGTGCTAGAGCATTTTTACCGAAAATTTGTAGTAAAAGTGAAGGCCTATTTTTATTCAACAAAAGTGGGAATTTTGGCTGTCAGGTTTTGAGAAGTGAAATTTGTGTGAATTAATCGCAAAAGTATGTATATTAGTCAAATTGTCAGGGGTCATGCGAAAGTTTTTGAAAATCTGGATACTGCTTCAAAAGTCAAACCAAAGCGCAAAAATCACGTGAAAGCTGTCTCTCAGTATTGAGTGAATGAACGCTGAAATGACGACACTGTCGACGGAGGCCCTGCTTAGCAGAAATACACGTGCCCGTGCCCCAGCACAATTTGATCCTACAAATCCTGTATTTACGCAAATTTTTCGAAATTTTAATCCCTTGAAGGAGGGTGTAAACCGATGTGGGGGGAGCGGACCCTTCTGGCGGGTAAGCGAGGTCGGGTTAGGGTGGCAGCAATCATCCCAATGGCTCCCCACGCCATGTATGCTGACGAGCATTAACTGCCATGTTACTTATTCCTATTGCCACAATATCTACTGTTGCTCAAATGAACAGTGCGTTATTTATAGACGCAGCTTGATTAGATAACTGAGTTTCGTTTAATAAACCTTAAAATCTAAATTAAAATGTAAATGTAAAAAAGTTCAAATTTCCACAACAACAAACAAAAGTTTCCACAACAGGATTCGATCTATGGCCAGTATCATGATAAGCAAAAACATAAATCACTAAAATTTCAGGCGGAACAAATTTCGGGGGCGGCGGCCGCCCCGCCCCCCCTCCGCCCCCCACCCTTTGGCCGTCCCTGTCTACAGCATAAAATCTGAAACTACAAACAGCAACGACAACGATAATACATAGCTATAATACCGCAAATTAGGGAACAAACGACACAAGAGGTCACAACGGACCAAAATTGCGGCACGGATTACTGTCCCAGGTCCAAGACACCACACCTCGTGTGAAAAACGAACTACCTAAATTACCTACTACTTGCCAGCGAGAAATCGAAAGCCCTAGAATCCACGTTAGAAAAATAAGGTCCATATCACCTGCAAACGCACACCGCGCTTAAAACTCGGCGCACAAACCCAGGTGTTCAGGCTGCGCCAGCCACAAGTTCAAAATTACCCATGGAATAAGTAAGACTATACTTATGCCCGCTTCCCACTGCGGTTTAAGGTTTAAGGTTTATGGTTTAAGGTTTAAGGTTTAAGGTTTATGGTTTAAGGTTTAAGGTTTAGCGTTTTATTCACACTGCGGGTTTAAGGTTTAGCGAACGCATGTTGGTGGGCGGAGCTATAATTGCAGCCAATAGAACGCTTGCCCGCCAAAAAGTGCATATTTAGGCGGGAAAATGACAAATTTGAATTTAAAACTGTTCATAGGGGGTGACAAGCAAGCTAACACGTTCCAACAGCCAATGTTGGATCTATTTTGAGTACAAAAACTTCAAGTACATTTAATCTATGTACATAAAAAATAAATTCGGTATTCAAATATACATGATGTACGTATTGTATTAGCGCACTTGCCGGTATGCTGAGCTCTTTTCCAGTAGAATTCGTATTGATGCCCCTACGCCTAAAAATCCTAAAACAGTGCGCGTCGCAGTAAGGGAACTAGCCCAAACAATGTGGAGTTTGAAAACAATTCACACGGTGAATGGCATTGCTATTTACGCGATGCTGCATACTGATTGGTTAAATGCAGAAGCTCCGCCTACAAGTCGCCGCTGATTGGCTGAATCCTTAAACCTTAAACCAAAAAGTTGAAATTTTTCAACTACGTTAAACCTTAAACCTTAAACCATAAACCTTAAACCTACGCAGTGGGAATGTGCAATATGCTTATCTCATGTTCTACGTTAAACCTTAAACCTTAAACCTTAAACCTTAAACCTGCAGTGGGAAGCGGGCATTATCCCGGAGTTAATATCACGGCGGACACAGTGCCCAGTTGAGGCCTACCTACACTCTACGCTAACAGACCTACACTCTACGCTAACAGATGCCGAATTAGGTCAAACCTCAGATTAACGCATGGAAATCAAATCCTACTTTTAGCATTTTAATTTTGAAATCAGTTCAAGCAATTCTTTTTATTCCTAAATTTTTCAACAAAATAAAAGTGAAGGCATAAACACACCATGTTAGGTACATACATGTCAATACCAGTTCATTTTAACATGCCATGAACAGCTTTTATTGTTAAAAAATGCTAAAAAACAAGAAAAACAGCTTTATTGGCATCGCTACATATGCTGCTGCACTAGGGATTACGGTAGCTTGATTGTAGGCGGAGCTAAAGACTGCTGCAATCTGATTGGCTGTTGACTTTGAAAAGAGGTCCCATTTGGGTACCTGGGTCCCGTTTGGGTACCTGGGTCCCGTTTGGGTACCTGGGTCCCGTTTGGGTACCCCCAACAGCCAATCAGATTCGTTGGGGTCCCATTTGGGTACTTGGAGGGCCCATTTGGGTACCTGGGTCCCGTTTGGGTACCTGGGTCCCGTTTGGGTACCTGGAGGGCCCATTTGGGTACCTGCAGGGCCCGTTTGGGTACCAGGTACCCATTTGGGACCGGGTCCCGTTTGGGACCCTTTTTGGCCGTTATTGTGCAACGCATCTACCACGCTGCCAAGCTGGCCGATGGGAAGAGTGTCATACTCTTCCCATTATGTACTCTTGGTATTACTCACTGCATAAAGCAACGCCGAATTAATAAAGATTTATACAAGTAATCCTTTTTCTCGAAAACAATGCGCAAATTCAGTCAGAAGCTAAACTCAGCCGTTCTATGAGTATTAATGTAAATGGACGGGACAAGAAAACATGCATTAGACATGGGTTCATTACGCAAATAGAAAGAAGCATAAGTAATTATGCCGGCTAATTCCACATTTGTATCTGATTTAATGAAACACATATGTAACTGCTATTGTCTCTTGGCGTGATACCAAAGGATTTGAATCGAGCTTGCCTGTAGTTGTTTTAACAGTGGTTAGGAAACAGTATTCGAAAGTTTAGATAGTTTGTTTTGAGTATTGATTTTCGTGGACGCTATGAAAATTCTGGAGTCCTTCATTGTCTGTAGCAAGTAATTTTGGTCGATACTCTGTATTGTAATACAGTGGCAAATTGTTTTGAGAACAAGAAAAGTTCGTCATTCGTTAAAAAATAAATTAAAATTAAAATCACGTTAAAAGTCGCCAACATACTTCTAATCGTCCAAACTAATAATAGACGAATAAAACTGTGATAATGTCGCCAACATCCTTCTAATCGTCCAAACTAATAATAGACGAATAAAACTGTGATAATGTCGCCAACATCCTTCTAATCGTCCAAACTAATAATAGACGAATAAAACTGTGATAATAAACTATCTATGATTTTTCAGTGTTAAACCCTGAACCAGGGGACTAATGGAGTTATTGGAAAGGTGCGCAGAGCGCTAGCACGGATTTTGACCGTCGCCTAAACGTCCCCGTTTAGAGAATAACGCCTAGCTTTGAGCTAAGTTTTTACGAATCATTCGTCTAAAAATCACTCAATTGACAGGGCCGTTCCACCACAGGCGGAGGGTGAAACCACAAAGCCTACACGGCCCGACTACGGCCGGCAACTAACTAACTGGGCTACACTAGGCTATCCTTAGAACACAGTATTTGAGAAGATGAATTTACTGACACGGAAACATCGAAATACCAAAAACAGGACAGTGGGCAATAATTAAGAATAAAAACATGATGGGAAGAGAAGAACTCACGAATTTAAAATGCACCAAGCGCCTGAGAAACGGTCCCTAAGATTTGCGCAGGACACATACCCATCCTGTGAAATTTGGTGTGCAGCGAGAGCGAGAAAAAACAGACCGCACTTCGTCGGTCAAGCCAAGGGTCTCACACTACAGAAAGCGCGAGTTATAACGAAGACAATTTGGAAAACTATCGGAGTCCTTCCCATTAATTTCCATTGGCGAGTTGAAAGTCCCTACTGTGTGTATGTAATTTTCCAACAATTTGGCAATGTGCAATTTTAAAATTTAGAAAATAGAAGTTAGAATTTCTGTAAACATGATGAAGAAACTTTAGCTCTTGGCTTGGCTTGCTGCCACGTGATACTATTACGAACGTCTAAGGACAGCTCTTGTCACCCAACTTGAAATGACTATAACTTTGTAAATACTTGGTCGATTGTGATAATTTTACATTGATCGTGTTCAGGGAGTCAGAGTTTGTTATGTGAGCGTTATCATTTCTACTAAATGGTCGTATTTTTGCGGAAAAAATAGCTGTCTGACTTTTTACACACAATTTTTCACAAAGCGGATTTTTGGCGAAATTGATGCTATTTCGTACTTTTAACTTACTTAGATGGAAAAAGCGTCAAAAATTGACCCATAGGCACTAACAAACCTGAAAAATACGTTGTATACAGGAAAAAATTGAAGAAAAACCAGGGGTGACAAGGGCTGACCTTAGACGTCGTGGAACTACTTCATCAGAAATTGCAATGCAAAGCCAGTGCCTCACGTGATCTCTACTCACAGGAGAAGCGATAAAATAATGAAATAAACATTGCCAAACTGCGTTTTTAATGCGCGCCAGTTGGTTGTGTGAATTTTGGAGTGGAAAGAGACTATTTCTCATCGTGGAAATGTCAACCTAGCACAGTACCAGTCCGGCCGTTCACAACATCAGAGTCGAATCAGACAGAGTTTGAAGTATGTATGTATGTAGGGGTCAGATTAAAGGGTTAATTTTAATCGGACTAAACGGTTTAAAAATTCAGTTTAAAATTGCCAATCCAAAACCTCCGGATTAAACGGACTTAACTTTTAGCGCGCGCTTTTTAATCGGACTTCAATGGACTTAACTATGGACTAATGTCAAGCGTGCATGTTAAATACGTTTAGTCCACTGTTAGTTTTGCAATGGGGTCAGACTAAAATTAAGTAGCTGACTTATTTTAACTCGTTTAGTTTGTTTAACCCGATTTGCTATTTCCTAGCCTCGGACTAAAATAAGTCCAGTCCGTTTAATCCGGTAAAGGAATAGGCCCTATGTACGTCAAAAACTTTTAAATCGTAAAGCGACATGAACAATTCAAACAATCTCATATAAAAACAAAACTGATTTAAATCCTTTATAAAGCAATAGTGTACAAGCAATTGTTTCTAAAAAAAGAAGTCCATAAAGTGCAAGAAATAATTATAAAAAATAGAATGCTTTTATTTCACATGTTGTCTGTTTTTTATCCGTTAACGTATATATGTACGTAGTTTTTGGTAAAAAATTGTTTAGCCTTTCAGAGCTAATGAAAAAAGCTACTTATAAACATTATAATGCAGAATGATTAGTTTTGTTGACAGCAAATAGTGGAGAGTGGCTGTTGAAAGGGTAAAAAATAATTTAATGGAAAGACTGTCTATCAAGAAAAAACTCGTCGTTGATTTTTCATTTATACGGCTGTTTGTATAAAGATATTAAGAGGAAATAATATTATAATATATAATACTTTCCCCTTTGACTAATTGGCTGGAGCGATGTTTTGGTCGAAATAGGCCCTTTGAGGTATTATCTGAAGAGTCTTCTTGTTCTTAAGCCCGGTTCATACTAGGTGGTTTTTGTCCTTGTCCCCATCGTTTTGGCCTTGAGCAATTTTAAAAAAAAACTTTTGGCCAAATAAGCCAGTTTTTTGCAAGATGATAGTTGAACTTGAAGTCATTTCTACTACGGTACCGTATGCAAAAAAGTTAGCCGAGACGCTTTTGTCAATTCTTCACAGCAGCTGATCAAAATTTGTGTCCTTGCGTTTGTGGTCTCAAGGACAAGTATGTATCGGGTATTACAGAATAAACACGTAACACGTAAAAGAGTGCTTCTGAGAATGCCAACATACCTATTTCACAGTGTTCTATTTTTGCTATTAAGTTAGCAAAAGTTCAGTTTATGAGCCAAAGCTTGTGTGCTTAAATTGAAAAGCTGAAATTGAGAAAGAATTAGATGCTAGAAAGAAACCGAGATTAGCTCTGAAACTGAAACCCCATCAAAACTTATGACACATTAGCTATTTTTTGTTAAACAAACTCTACTGGAAAGCTCGGCAGGGTTTATTTCTGAGGCAACTATAAAAAAATAATCTTTCAAAAAAATATTTGGCCAAATTAGATGAGTGCTATAATTAGTGATATGGTGTAAAAACATTTTTTAACTAATTTTTGTTGTGCTTACAAAGTCACAAGTTCGAATTAACGGGATTAGTTTAGGTAACCAGACATAGAATTTATAATGGCCGTGTTTAATATTTCTTCCGGAATACTGAAACTCAAGCAAGGCCTCGCCTCACAATGCAACCACTTCACAATCAGCAGAAAAGCTCGTAAACAGATCATGTAAGACTCTGGAGTCTGGCTGGACTACTCAAGAAAGATCGAACCGAACGTATCAAGTATATATGTAGGGACGCCCCAACCCCTTTAAGTTCAGGACATCAGCAAAAGGCCTTTCTTAAGGTTTTTAAAATGAGAGGGGGCGTCTCAGCACAGCTAGAGTTCTGCCCGGGCCTGTAGCGGCCCGGAGACATTTTTCAGAAATGGGCCCGGCCCGGGGCCCGGCCCGTAAAACTCCGGGCCCCGGGCCGTGCACGGCCCGCCGGGCCTAGAAATCCGCAAGCCCAGGGCCGTCTCGAGCTTCAGCAACGTATGAACAATGACTGCATTGCATATACATTGCATGTATATTGTATACATGCATGTATATTGATTTTTACAAGTGCGCAGGCACTTATAATACACTCAGACGCACACACAATGCATTTTCTCACTTGCTGAAGTCTGTGCCGGGCCAGCCCGCGGGCTCCGGGCCCACTCCGGGCCGGCCCGTGGGCCCCGGGCCTGCTCTGGGCCGGCCCAGGGGCCCCGGGCCGATAGGCCCGCTCCGGCCCGCCGGGCCTGTAGCGGGCCGCCCGGCCCGGAAGCGCGCTAGTCGGCCCGGCCCGGGCCCGGCCCGGAAAATTTGCTAGTGGCAGAACTCTAAGCACAGGGTAACACACACACTTTAGCTTATAAATTTGCCAGTTAACAATTACAATATACGGAAAACATTTGTACTATATACTAATAATAACAAAAATTCTGCAAATACAATCCTCTACAAAATGCAACCCTTTAATTATAGGGTGGTCTTTAAACAAGGGTTACCACTTCCTCTCCCCTCAAAACCGTACATAAATGGGTTATTTTGCGCTCTCCATTGGACCCAAACCTCAGGGCATACCTAATAAGGAGAGTGTCACATACTCTTCCAATGATGTACCTACTCTTGGTATCAGGTGTTGGGTGCGTCACGGGTACGAATCCGAAGGGCAAATAAATACAAACCAGTCTTAACTCACAAAAACTTTTTCCAATTATGGCCAAACTATCGTAAACACAACATGATAAATATTATCAGTCTAAAACTAATTTGGCGCGTGTGCTACGGAAATGGAACCTTGTTTAGCTACTAATTTGTCGGACTCACTTTCTTGAATAGAAAAACATATATTTGATAATATGTATATCTGCATAATGAGAAACTATGCCCATGAAACTATTAGCTGAGTGACAAGTAGTTAGTGAATAATGAAAATTAAAGGCCAATTCACACGAGGGCGCATGTGCGAGCGCATTCTATAATTAGACTGTTCACACTCTTCAAAAATGTTCATGTAGCAAAATGTTCGTGTTCAAGATCGGGGTAGAATCTATGAGACGCAACAAAGTATATATTAAGTTAACTCATTAGTAATGCACATTCATGACTAAAAGACTGAAATAGATTTAGGTTCAACTATTTATGAGCTGGATTAATTTGACAAATGAAGTGCCGAGAACCATGTCTTAAAAAAAGGTTAACGCCTGAGTTAGTGACAGGTTGCTTAACTGTCGAAACGGCACGGAAACATAACATCCTAAGGATGGAAATGCCATTTGGGTCGATACGTGCTTCTATACAGACATTGGGACATACGGTCAAAGGAACTAGCGGACATCTGGACACGTGGACAGCAGAATATACCATACTTTCGTCCGTACATCCGCATGTCCGAGCAAAGCAAAGCATTATTCAGCAGAGCAAATGGCAAGCTAAAGCGAATAGTGTAGGTATGAATCGCGCCTTTGCCCGTATAACTATAGCCTCTATAACTATGTCTATATGCCCGTTTCCCCTAAGAAGTAATGAATAAAAACAAGTGAAAATTTGGTGCAAAATGTAATGGTTCAATATTGCAGCCAGCTGCTAATTTATTAGAAATTCATTTTCCGTATACTACGGCAAATCCTGTTGCGCAGCGTAAAACAATTACAAACTGATGAAATTGTGGTTTTTGAGATGTGTTGTACGACATAACATTGACATTGACAAATATTAACATTGACAAATATTACAACAATATTGCAACTTTATAGCAAGCGACACTGTCTCTCTCTAAGCTCTATCCGATCGAGTACATGCAAATTACCAAAGTACATGCAAATGTACATAACGTACATGTACATAACGTGATGATAAGTTGGGAGAGGATTATAGCCTAAACTTGTCGATGTAAAAAGGAATTACAGTATCTTCCCTTTCGGGAAGACGTTCGGACCCGGCGGTACTTCTATACCGAGCCAACCCGTGGACAGGGTCCAGCAAGCTGGAGCTCCAATCCTACTTCCAACAAGCACGTCTTGCGAGTAAAGTTTAACTAATTTTCGATAGAGTTGGTTACGACATGCTTTGGTAAATGCTGAGGATATTCTTCGAATATAAAACGCGGCAACAAAAGTATTTAGACCAAAATTTTTAACATGTTAAGCTGCATCTTGCTTTCAGAACCTTGACAGTTTTTCGATACGAAAATTAAGTTGAAAACTTCGTACAAACCGTAAAAAACAAAAACAATCGTATCCGACAAACAACAAAACCGTACAAAACAATAGTATCAAAAACACGCCAAAAACCGCCAAAAAAAGTTAAAACCGTGTACAAAATACTGCGTGTTTTGTACATTGCCAGTAATGTCAAATGTCAGCTGGTGAATTAACTTAGCCGATGCCAGTGTTGTCATAACACAGAAACATGCATAATAGCATAGCGTGCCAAACTATGGCCTCTGAGGCTGTGCCCTTAAGTGTTCTGGTACCAACGCTCTGATAAACAATCTAGGCAGCATTGGTGCGACAGGTTTTGTCATTACTGCCCACTGTGTGCAAAATTTTTCAGCAGTCAGCACCTGACTGACATGCGATCATGATGAGCAATACACGTATTACAACACTATACGCTGAGATGCAAGATTAACACACACAGTGAACACACACGCACACACAGACAATGTATTTTTAGGACCTGCCAATTTTCACAACGCAAGTAACACAGGTAGAAGGAGTTACATGCAAATCGAGCTTTTGTAATATAGTATATACGCGGCGGCTGAGGCCGCCGCGTAAAAATTAGTTTAATCTCAAAGAGCACGTAGCTCTTATACCAGAGATTAAGCTAAGAATAACAGATACTACACTTTGATCAGAGCTTAGAAAGCTCGAGAAACGATTCTGAAATTTGCTGTAGCCCTTCATATAAACTGCTGATGAAGCATTAACTCATTGGGTTTCGTAACACATATGTATAGAGTTTTATCAGGAGACAGACTGTAAACGCTGTAAACGCAGTGAAATACACAATCTGCAGCACTGGCCAGCAGGAAAGTTGACGCACACAGTGAAACCGAGACGACCAGCACACTGTGTCACTTACAGTCTAAGCATACAATCTATATCAGAATGAACTTAAATACTTGTTGCGCTGTGGCGCAACAGAAAAAAACGAACGAAACGGGCTTTATCCATGTGCCCTACTCGAGTATGCGTCGACACTGACTCTGACACCCGTTTGTCCGTTCAGCCGTCGGAATTAGGAAACAAATCACGTCACTGAAGTTTGAAAAAAATCGATGCGACACTTAACTTATCTCAGTGGCATGACTTCCGCGACTACTTGCTGTACTCTTGATAGTCAAAATCTATTCTTTTCGTAACGAAATCACATGTTTCGTTTTCTTAAGTAGTGCAATCTTCGTCAGACTTTAGTAATAGCTAGGTATATAAGATCTTACAGTGGTGTTATCATTTCGTAATTCTGCCGGCTGAATGAGCATACGGCCGGGAGTATGACTGTATATTTACAAATATAATGTAAACAAGCTAACTTTTCGGCAAAAGTATTCAGTAAGTATAAAGCATATATTTTTAAGTAACTGGCCATAAATCTGTTGGGCCAGCGAAAGTTTTATTTCTTAATTTGCATATTGTCCATGAAATGGTTCTCCTTTTACAGCCGTTGAAACAGCAAAATTTCAGCCCAAAACTGTCGTCGGAACTTGGAAGGTAGGTATGTACTAGGTAACTAAAGATTAATTACTGAACTTCATGTTTGCTTATGCATAATTGCAAACTTTGCATAACCGCAAACTCATCTTGCAATTCTATTGCAAACAAGCCCAATCTGCGGCAAAACCTTCAGTAAATATAAAGAAATACTTTCAAGCTGACCAGTGGGTCAGCTTAAACCTGTTGTGCAGCACTTCATTATCTTATTGCAAATTTTATATGTAAAATATTGCGGTATTTTTTCAGCAAAATGTGTTATGCAAAAAATGAAGTATCTATATCTATTATCTATCTATTATCTATAAGTTGTTAAGCAAAAATGAAAAGTAGTTTTCATCTTACAACAAATATGTGAGGACAAGTTACTTCATTTTACATTTATATCTTTGGATACCGCTTTGCACCAACCTACCAGTATATATGTGGCCGGTTAGCTCAGTTGGTAGTGCGTACGATTCCTAATCGGAAAGTTGGTGGTTCGAATGAACTCCGGCAGCTACTTTTTTTAAATTTTTCGAACACAGTCGACGAGAATGAACCAGTTCTGTTGTAATTTACCTGCTTTACGTACCTGCGAATACACTGTAAATAGAGATAACGCACGCACATACACAGATAAGCTCATGTTTAACACGTAGGAGACGAAACTTTTGCACAGTCTAGTGTTATACCGCCAGAATCAAAATTTAAGACCTGTTGTGCTGTGGCACAACAGGAATAAGTTGTGCCAATTTGGAAGCACACAGTGCTATCGTCGATTTCTAATGATTATTAATTACCGTGAAGCATTAGAACTGAGTGGTCAGTGGTTAGTTTGCTGGGTTTGCAACCTTGAGATGGTGTCGTCGATTCCTAGTTGATCACTTTTCTGTCAGAATTTTGCATTTTCTAAGTACCTTTTCTCAAACCATAAAGCAGCAACACACTGATTGTTCAACACATTTTAGCTGTGACTGGTGCAGAGCAACGGTAAAAGACGTGTAAAACACACTCCGCACATAAACAATTTAACGCTAACACTGCGTTAAGATGCCAGAAGCAAAATTAAAGACCTGTTGGGCTGTGGCCCAACAGGAAAAATAATAGTATAATATAAACATTACATGCATTTTATTTATTTTTTACACTTAGCTACAGTTATATAAGAATGTGAGTAAAAGTAATACCTACTTCTAAGCAAGTTGTTATTTAAAATCCCTAGCGCTTTGCTAAAAGGTGTATCAGAGAGAGAAATAAAATGAAATAACAGAGTCTTCTTGGCTGACAGCGATATTGTGAGTTACACAAATGAAATTATTCACTGCCTCAAATGAAATTGCCCCCGGCGGGCTAAAGTGCCTTTCCAACCTGATTTGGGAACGCATCAGACTTGCTAACCGTAAACTTTCAGGGGAAGTATATATGCATATAAATGAAACAAACATGTTTGTACCCAACTACAAGTGAAGTACATACTTACAAGAATGGGATTTTTTGTTATGATGCAGTACGAATATAATTTGTCTTTTTAGCATTTTAGAATTTACGGGGAGGAGTCAAGTGGAGCTACAGTACCGACCAAAATTACTTGCTACAGTCTCCGGACTCCGGAGTCAAAACGGGGTCGGAGTCACTTAATTCCGGAATCAGTGTGTACGTATAGGTATATATAACTATATACTTTGACGATAAATAAACGTTATAACTTTGAGAATGATAGTTTATTCGGGTTTATAACCACAACACACCATTCATACATACTTTAACACAAGGGTCTGTTTTGTAAGCTCTTGAACCTACAATTCTATTGTCCTTGTACCAAGTTAAACGAATTTTGGCCCAAATTCAGGTAGAGTATAAATTTGATCTATAGAAATACCTTGATTACCTTGATTCGTAAGGGGTCCCCCCACAGCTTAGGCTCAGGCCTTCATTCGTGTAGAGGATATATATCCCTTATAACTGTAGCCTTTTTCAGTAATGGTCTCAGCAAGTCCGCGGACGCGATAGAACCCGGTACCGGTTTGGGTTTAGCAAAACCACTTTTGCGAAATACACCTGTTTTCTGCTTTTTTTCGTATATTTATGTTTTCTATCATGTCAGTTTTGAATAGACATTTCATATTTATATACCTTTGGTTCAGAATTACAATTTAGAACTTATGCACCAACGCTGAACAGTTTCTGTAAAACTCATTAAGTAGATATCGACTGCATGGTACTTTTATAAACTTATTATCAGACTATTATTGTCCATAAAAGTCACTCATCAATTGGAACATACCTGTAAACTGAGGAAAAATAGTTTTTTTGTACTAATTTGTATCTTTGACTTGGCACAAAAATTCGTGTTCTTTTAGAAATTAATCAGTGCAATCGCATTATTAATGCCCCACAGATTCTTCTCAGCAGCCATTGTGTTACAAAAAACTCAGCAGTAAAAATCAATATCGTAGGCAGACTACGCTTGTGCATATAAACAATGCTGGAAAAATGTAGCTGTGCAGTTGAATACTTAAATTTGATTGGCTGTTTGGTCAAACCACCAAACCAAGTTCGGTGGTCCACCAAACTAGAGTCGGCAGTTTGGTCTGAGTTTGGAGTGAGTTTGGAGCATGTTTGGTGTGTATTCACACGACCAAACTCACACCAAACTTACACCAAGCTGAGTTTGGAGCAGGTTTGGTT
>JASANF010011678.1:0-22127 GCA_030248245.1 Trissonchulus sp. WLG1_4 | reverse complement strand
GAAAATGCCAATGAACCAGTCTATATTTACATGTTTCAGGAAATCATTTTCAATGAGAAAAAACAGTTGGTCCCCACTCCCCGGATGCTTTTGAACTTGTGATAATTTCATTATCTATGCATCTAGTAGCTGTTTATAGTTTATACAGAAAGTTCTTTTATACAGAAATACAAACTACAAAGGACTAGCTATGCAAAGCCAATCCCCAAACAAAACAGGCTGCAGCAATGATCATACCCTTAGACAGCTTGGAACACTCGGTGTACAGCTGAATGACCAATTCCCGTGTGGGCGCCAGACAGACGAGGGTTGGTTCCTGCTGTTCCCCTGGTTCAGGCACATCTCTCTCTTCGATCATTTTGTGCAACAGAGGCAGGAAAAAGGCTGCCTAAAAACGGACAAAAACTTGACATGAAAACCTTCTCCAAACCTTCGCCGCGACAAAAACTTTTGACAACTATACACAAGTAACTAAATTTCAAAACAAACCCGCGACAAAACTGTCACACAGCCATAATTATTTAAACAAAAATGAACCAACCGTTTTTCCAGAACCAGTTTGAGCAGTGGCCATAATGTCATGACCCTGTAGGATGAGGGGGATTGTGTGCTTTTGCACAGGGGTTGGCTTGGGGTACCCGTTTTTCTTGATATTCAACAGCAGCTGTTCATGCAGACCCGTGTCTTCAATGTTCTAAAAAAATCAAAACTTCAATTAATGCGAAGAAGTTCAAAATATGATAAAAACACCAAATCAATTCAATATTTCAAAAAAACTTGAGCAGATAATCGGAAAATCATGCAATGAGTAGTCATCTCCCACTTACACAGGTTGAACAGAGTTGTATAAACCTGTGGTTCAGTCAGCTATTCAGCTGGTTTCACATACGGTGACATAACCTGCAACTCCGAAACGACCTACCCGCCCCATATCCCGGTGCATATCTACAACTTTTCAGCCTATAGGTATGACTTCAACTAAGAATCGACGGACCCAAGTCACCGTTCCTATAACTATAGTCCTATCATAGTTATAGGCTTACTCTGCTTTGGGATATTTCAGACTGCGCCTCTGTTCTCCAGCATAGACGGTCACATCGATATCGTCGTATTTGTCAAAATTGATGCCAGCAGTGGCGTGCATTTCGAAAATGGTATCATCTGTGGGAATTTCCGGAGGCTGGTACGTCACTGGAGGGGGGCGTTCGTTGCCTTCAGCGTCTACTGAAAATTAAAAAAAAACATCCAATTATTTATTTATCTGACCTTTGACCTCCGTTTCTCATGGTGACTAAAGATTGGGTGTCATGCTGTTTCAAACAAAAATCTAGCCCGCAGGTGTGGGTGTGATTAAGACTACTGGTCAACTTTAGCCGCTGAAAAAAGCTTACGCCAATAAGGCGAACACTATACGAAAAATATAAAATAAAGACATCACTGTTCCAACAAATAAGACTAGTGCAAATGCATAAGTTGAACACTGTCACTTGCTTTAACTGATCGAAATTGGATATGCACAAAACCAAGTGCGACTGGCTACACAGAAGCGCTTCAGCACTTTAAACGTTAAATAAAATTTTGGGCCTACATTATTCTGTGCAAATCTTAAAAAACATCTGCTCACATCTGGGTTTTGGGCATTCTCTGGCGAAATGACCTGTCTCCCCACAATTGCGACACGCACCGTCACCACTGGCTACAAAAATTAAAAAAACATAACAGACTCAAGCAGGCTTCAGATTAAATGATAATACCTTTCGAATGCCTAAAAATAAACTATTCAAAGTAGTACCTTAAGGGACATTATTTTGTCTAACGAATTAACATATTTTACTTCAGCCTGAATTCTTGAATATTAATACAACTGAGGATCGCGTATGAAATGACATTGTAACACTGCGGTCATACCGTTAGCGTGCTGGTTGATGCGTGCGTCAAACTTAAATAAGGGTCTGGATGAATATACGCTTAAAAAATATAGTGCGGCTTACCTTTAGGCTTTGGGCATTCGCGTGCGAAATGACCCATTTCACCACAATTGCGACACCCGTCGCCGCCTCCACCACCTAACAAAACAGACACCATCACAGACATAAAATTGTCAATCCACAATCTATGCAAAAAATATAACCCAAAAGGTATTTAAAAATAACCATAAATTTTGGCGTCCAAAATACATGAGAAATCTTACCCGCAGCATCGGAATTTGGGCAATTCTTGGAAATGTGACCTTCCTGTCCACAACGATAACAGCCGCTGCCACCACCACCGCCTAAAACGGAAACCAGTTGCTGTGAAAAAAATGCCCACGTAAACAATACAAAAGAAATAGCCACTTAGGAAGATTGGCAACGTCACACTCGGGGACAAGCTAGGGCTCACGAGAAAAAAAGATGTAGCTTTGGCCCGACTCCGGACAGGGCACACCAGGGCAATTCAGAGATACAGGGCCAGAATAGGCTTGGCCCAAAGCGCGCTCTGCCCTGACTGCCAACAACAAGATGAAGACATCGACCACTTTTTTGCCTGTCCTGCCATTCACTGCAGGCCGGGGACGCACTTGGTCACCCCCTGGCCACAATCAAATTGCTGCATCGGCTGAGGCGGCTCCACTGAGCTCCTCTGATATGGCCCCGGCCGCTCACCACAACCAACAACAACAACAACACTTAGGAAGATCGACCTTTCTGGCCGTAGAGAGGAACGGTAGATCGGGAGAAGGGCTGCTAAGCAATTTTTTTTAAACTGCCAATTTAGTCGGTGTGAGGGGGGGGGCAGCGGACCTTCTGGGGTGAGGGGAGAGGGCGGGATCATGTATGGCGACTACTGACTGACTTAATTACCAGTGAATATTTCAATAAAGCAGATGAAGAATACAAAAAAACAAATATGGCTATTTTGTACATTGACTTTTCTCTAGCTACGTTTTGGTTTCTAGAACTTTTTCAAACAGATATTATACTACTATGATTTTTAATCTATTTCTTGAGAAACTCATTTGCATAGATAATATACTACTTCTCGTATAAGTTTCAATACTGATCTTATCATGAAATTTTCAATACTGAAACTAGACACAATGAACCTCACTGAACATAAAATGCAAATAACTATAATATATACCAGAAAGACGAGAGAAATACTTTATGGCTGGAACCTGGAAATTTTTCATGAACATGAATCTGAGCTTTTTGAGAACATTATTACACAAACTCTCTTACTTCGGCCACCAAAACCCCCTGAACCATCATTGTCGCCTCCAAAACTGGGCTTAGCACCGAAACCTCCCCCGCTAGTATCCTCGCCACGCCCACCGAATCCCCCGGGCTTTCCTCCGAAGCCTCCTCCCCCTCCGTCTCCGCCGAATCCACCTCCAGATTTGGCAAACCCCCCGCCCCCGCCACCACTGCCACCGAAACCATCCCTGTTTCCTCCGAAACCGCCACCGCCCCCCCGACTTCCACCAAAGCCGCCCGCACTCTCACCGCCCCTGTTTCCAAATCCACCACCTCCCCCTCCTCCAAATTTATTGCCACCAAAACCACCACCTCCTCCTCCGCCTTCTAAAGCAAAAAAATAACGCACTTACAGCCCCAACAGCGTCGTTGTGAAATTCTAAACTTTGCCTAAATATATACACGGTTGTAGATATTGTGATAGCTCACAGACAGAACAAATAAATTTTGCGCTATGTTTATGCCACATGAGAGTTACAGTGCGGACATGTATTATATAAAATACCAAAACCAAAAGTCATCAATAAATACCCAAAAGGGAGCTGAATGTATGTCTGAAATTAACACAAGACTTGTTGCTTGCAACAAACCTTTGCGGGGTTCACTGCACTCGTTTGCTCGATGTCCCGGCTGGCCACAATTGAAGCAACCTCGACCGCCGGCGCCACCTATATGCAACTTTAATTAGTTAATTCGACAAAAACATTTAAGACTTTCCAGGCTTTTTTCTATAAATTTAGGGAAATTGAAATATTGCGCTTCAGTAATCAGTATCCATTTAAAACAACGTTAGAGCCAAACTTTTAAAGAGACATAATGCAGCAAAAAATGGTCGTAAAATGCCAACGTTTGGCGTACAGCCGTCAGCCTATATAATATTATACTGGTGAGTGGTGGTGCAGTTTCAACATGTGTGGAATTCCCATTTTTCAACGTAAAAACACGGTTTTATAAATTTTCAAATGCACTCGATTGCGTTAATTTTTAGCCCTTTACAAGAGAAACAATGTCGATTTATCAGTTATCGAAAAAATTAAAACTTTATATTAAATAAAATTCAAACTTCAAATCTTCATTTTCCGACATATTGGGGCGGGACGGTGGACATGCATTTTTTAGTTGATCTGACATTAAAGACAAGAATTAGTATAGTATTATATACCTTGCTTTTGAGGACAATGTGAAAATGAATGACTTTCGTCGCCACAATTGGTACAGGCTTCCGGACGACCACCACGACCACCGAAGCCTCTGCCTAAAAATACCAACATAGTGACAATTTTAAAATGTACAGAGGACCAGAAGAGGAACACAATATATAAACGTACAAATCACTAAAGCAATTATTAATGCAATAAAAGGGTTTGTGGGGTTTGCTCGCGTTTACCACACTGATGATCTCCATAAGTCAACTAGTAAATAAAGGACGAAATGGAAAAAGTATCTGGTAATGGAATGGTAAATGGGCTTCCGCAAAATATCGCTTTTTGAGGCCTCAGTCAGTCTCGGAAAAAATCTAAGACATCGCAAACACGATAATTCAAGTTTATATATATATATATATATATATATATATATATATATATATATATATATATATATATATATATATATATATATATATATATATATATATATATATATATATATATATATATATATATATATATGGCATACCAAAATCATTGGATTCATTAGCACGGCCGAAATTAGCCCCATCTGAGCTGCCTACAATTACAATAAATTTTCACAATGTGAAAAGTGAGTTATACACTGTATTAACAAAAATATTATTTGTAAGAAGACGATAACGCTAACACGCTTGAAAGAGTCGTCTCTAACAGTCTAATTTATTGCTCTCTAAATTGAGAACAGACTAAAAACTAAACAAATTAAACTAAACAAACTAAACAAAACAGACTCTAAACAAATTTTGCGTTAATTCTGAATCAAAAAAGCTTTTCTGTGTTTATTGACTTGGGCTTCGTTGCACAAAACATTTTCAGGGATGCCAAAAACACTGATAAATCGGGTTAAATGCAGTTGGTGGGCAAAAATAGTGAACCTAATTTTTTGAGTAGAGCTCCTTGGGGGAAGCATTTTTGCTTCAAAAACCTCCATTTCATTTTAGGATTTTCTGAGATACGACCCCACGAAATCTGAACCCTCAGTGAAAGACGTTTTCGTAATTTTTTTTGGAAACCCAAGTTTTTTCGTTCTAAACGTGTCTGAGTGGTGTCAGAATAGTGTTTACAATTTTTTAGAAATAAAACAAAGGCACTTTGACCTAGTTCCTAACAAAAAAATTGGCCAAATGCCAAAATTAACCAGAATCATTTAATTTTTGACCAATTTTCAGCTTGGCCTTAACCTAGGCTCGGGTTTAGGTTCAGACTTAGGCTTAGGTACCAAAAAATCGAAATGTTTAGGAAAAATCCTGCCAGCTTAACTTAGAAAATCCTGCTAGCTAGCCTAGACGATACTCTAAAACATCATAACGCACTCAAAACTATCCAAAAACTAAGATTATAGTCATTTTTGCTTCAAACTTTACTTTGACTTCCAAAACCACTGAAAATGCAATTTTTAAGGGGTCATAGCTCAGAAAATCCAAATTTGTGGAAAAGGAAATGCTTCCCTAAAGGTGCTCTGCTCCAAAAATAGGTTCACAACCCCCCCCCCCCCAACTGCAGTTGATCCGATAATCAACAGTTATTAGTACCTGTATTCAAAATGAGCTGCACAATATTTACTATATATATATAATTAAAATAACTTATGTTTATCACTCAGTCCCGTCAGTAAAGAAATTGCACAGGAATAACTTATATATAAGTAGTTACTGATAAACTTCGTCCAATGCTACACTGATAATTATTATTCAGTTATAACTGAAAAGGTAACTCAAACTGCCGTGAGGTGAGTCTAGCAACTAGGCCAGCATCTGGTGACAGTGACACAGTATCAAAAGCTAAGCGTACTCGGAAATCTGGCACATGAATCGTCACCAAACTTCCCAGGCACTGGATCAGCTGCAACTGTTACGTTTTTGGCGCGACCTCGACCGATGCCACCCACGGCGATGCGCTGAAAAAACACCTGCTGAAAGTAGACAAAAAGACTACAAAGAATATATGGGATTTTCACGTAAAATCTGGCAAAACGTTTAAAAATTTCAGGGGCAGTATTCTCCAAATCACCAGCAGGTAAAGTTAGGATAACTTACAACTAAGGTGAAGGTAAACTTGTATTCTCAGACAATGACTAAAACCAACGTGATAGCTATGGTTACCTTTAATATTAGGGCCAGTGTAAAGTGCTTTATCTTGTTCCGCAGCTGATGTAGCTGTTGTATGTATTGTGCAAACTTTTAACCTCTACCGTCCATGTTACCCATTTTTCAATTTTAACTTAACCTTTACCCACAGAATTAACTTTACCTTCCCCTTACCTGTGGGTAAAGTTAGCCTAACTTTACCTGCAGGTAATTTTGAGAATACGGGCATACGGCCCCAGAACCGGGTTTTTGCTAATGGTTTTTTTTTTGCTAAAAAGTGGTAATTTTTCGTCTGACCTGGTACAAGTACAGCCAAGATGTCGGCACATGAATCCCCACCCCCATTATAAAGCACGTGGTAACGTTTGCTTACCGCTGTATCGGCCATCTTCTTTTTTTCAAGTTTTCAACTCTCAAAATTTCAACTATTCTCCAGTCCAGCAATGTAAAAGCCAGTCGCGCAGGATAGTAAAAAAACAATAAATTCTTACTTTAAAAATATTGAAACAAAGTCGACTATGCTCAGAAAAAATAAATAAATATTGCCATTCTAATTATTGCTTCACAAGCTCTCATGTACATACGCTTAATATTACTATCGTTTCACAAAATCGCTGTCAATTAGCATTGGAACACGCGGGCATTCTTAATGCGCATATATTTGCATGCACATGCCATTTTCGTACAGTTTCACTATTAACTGTGTCAATAATATGTTTTGTAAAGTGCAAATTTTCGCCATAGCATGTAATTTGTGACGAAGGCAAAATCAATCGTCGTCGATTGTCTTGGCTTATTTCAGACAAGTCCCGGTCAACGAAATTCAGCTATGAACACGAACGTCTAAGGACAGATCGTTATCGTTTCTAATTCTGTGTTAATTGATTGATGTCTCACATGTTTGTATAGTCAGATAGGATAAAAAATACAAAATTAAATACAAAGTACAATATTTTTTGCTTTGCTGAATACATGTTTATATTTTTTTGCATACATGATATTTTTTTGCGATTTTTTCACTTTTTGTTAATTTTAATTTTTGAAGCATATTACACCAATCTGCAGTGGCGTAGCTACAAAAAATTTCGGGGGGAATGACTTCTTTTTTTAAAACGTGTTAAAAATACATTTAATTGCTATTTTAACGCTAAAAACGACACACATTAGCAATTTGGGTTAAATGCAGTTGGGGGGGGGGGGGAAAAATAGTGGACCTATTTTTTTGAGTAGAGCACCTTGGGGGAAGCATTTTTGCTTCAAGAACCCCTATTTCATTTTTTGGATTTTCTGAGATATGACCCCCCGAAATCTGAACCCTCAGTGAGGGACGTTTTACAATTTTTTTTCCGAAGCCCTTGATTTTTGCGTTCTAATTGTGTCTAAATGGTGTCAGATTATTGTTTACAATTTTTTAGAATCAAAACAAAGGCTCTTTGACCGGGTTCCAGCCGAAAAATTGGCCGAATTCGCCAGAAACGTCCAATTTTTGACCAAATTCAAACTTGGCCTTAATTTAGGCTTGGGCTTAGGCTTAGGCTTAGGGCTTAGGCTTAGTATGGGGCTTAGGCTTAGGCTTAGTATCAGGCTTAGGCTTAGGCTTAGGTTCAGGCTTAGGCTTAGGCTCAGGCTTAGGCAATAAAAAATCGAAATTTTCAGAAAAAATCCTGCCAGCTTAGCCTAGAGAATCCTGCCAACTAAGCCTAGACGATGCCTTAAAACATCATAACGCACTCAAAACTATCCAAAAACAAAGATTATAGCCATTTTTGGCTTCGAACTTTGGCCTACGTTCACTTCCAAAAACACTGAAAATCTAATTTTCAAGGGGTCATAGCTCAGAAAATCCAAATTTGTGGATAGGGGTTCTATTACAAAAAATGCTTCCCTCAAGGTGCTCTACTCCAAAAAATAGGTCCACTATTTTCCCCCCCCCCCCAACTGCACTTGATCCAGCAATTTTCGGCCAATTTATAGCAGTGGCGATTTCAGCCCCCCCCCCTTTTTTCACTTTTTTCCTGTGGTTTTATGGCACCACTGAAAAAAATTTTCCGGACGTCAATTTCCCAAATTTACACAACAATTGAAATTTTCCCAATGGTTTTGGTGTTTGTGGTTTGGTTTGTTCTGTCGAGGGGTGTACCAAAATGACACTGAAATTTCTATATAATTTCCCAAAAAAATTAGTTATGGCAATTCTAGGCTAAGCTGGCAGGATTTTTTCTGAAAATTCCCATTTTTTATTGCCTAAGCCCTAGCCCAAGCCTAAGCCCTAACCGTGAAGCCTAAGCCCTAGCTAAGCCTAAGCCTAAGCCCCAGATGAAGCCTAAGCCCTAAGCCTAAGTGTCATTTTGGTCAATTGGGGACGTCCGGAAAATTTTTTTCAGTGGTGCCATAAAACCACAGGAAAAAAGTGAAAAAAGGGGGGGGCTGAAATCGCCACTGCTATAAATTGGCCGAAAATTGCTAATATGTGTCGTTTTTAGCGTTAAAATAGCATTTAAATGTATTTTTAACACGTTTTAAAAAAAGAAGTCATTCCCCCCGAAATTTTTTGTAGCTACGCCACTGCAGATTGGTGTAATATGCTTCAAAAATTAAAATTAACAAAAAGTGAAAAAATCGCAAAAAAATATCATGTATGCAAAAAAATATAAACATGTATTCAGCAAAGCAAAAAATATTGTACTTTGTATTTAATTTTGTATTTTTTATCCTATCTGACTATACAAACATGTGAGACATCAATCAATTAACACAGAATTAGAAACGATAACGATCTGTCCTTAGACGTTCGTGTTCATAGCTGAATTTCGTTGACCGGGACTTGTCTGAAATAAGCCAAGACAATCGACGACGATTGATTTTGCCTTCGTCACAAATTACATGCTATGGCGAAAATTTGCACTTTACAAAACATATTATTGACACAGTTAATAGTGAAACTGTACGAAAATGGCATGTGCATGCAAATATATGCGCATTAAGAATACCCGCGTGTTCCAATGCTAATTGACAGCGATTTTGTGAAACGATAGTAATATTAAGCGTATGTACATGAGAGCTTGTGAAGCAATAATTAGAATGGCAATATTTATTTATTTTTTCTGAGCATAGTCGACTTTGTTTCAATATTTTTAAAGTAAGAATTTATTGTTTTTTTACTATCCTGCGCGACTGGCTTTTACATTGCTGGACTGGAGAATAGTTGAAATTTTGAGAGTTGAAAACTTGAAAAAAAAGAAGATGGCCGATACAGCGGTAAGCAAACGTTACCACGTGCTTTATAATGGGGGTGGGGATTCATGTGCCGACATCTTGGCTGTACTTTTACCAGGTCAGACGAAAAATTACCACTTTTTAGCAAAAAAAAAACCATTAGCAAAAACCCGGTTCTGGGGCCGTATGCCCGTATTCTCAAAGTTACCTGCAGGTAAAGTTAGGCTAACTTTACCCACAGGTAAGGGGAAGGTAAAGTTAATTCTGTGGGTAAAGGTAAAGTTAAAATTGAAAAATGGGTAACATCGACGGTAGAGGTTAAAAGTTTGCACAATACATACAACGGTCAGACTGAAGCGGGGGGGGGGGGAAATTATTTTCGATTCTAATTCGCTTCCTACCCCATCTTTTAATAAAAATATGAAACCCCCATCGTCAGCCATGCCCCCAATCTGATCTCTAGCCCCCAAAATAGCTGTCGCCCCTTTTAATAAAAATCTGAAGTGAAATTATTGGTGTTAAAACCCTTAGGGGTCGAATAAGTCGGAAAAACGGCATTTTTTCGACTAATGATCCGGAGTCCCGCTATATCCCCTAAACCTAGGGGGGGTCAAAATTGAACGCTCTTTCGAATAGGCTAGGTTAGAAGTTTGTAGGATGTAAGCTTTAGCTGGAAATTAAACTTTGTCCAAAAATTGAACTTTACATGAAATTTTTTGCGCAAAATTGGATTTAGTCAAAAATATTGCATCAAATGAAAACCTGCTGTTACCATTGAAAGAGCAACTTGTAAGCTACTAAATGCTGAAAAAATTTTGTAAATCGGTTCAGGCTTTGAAAAGTTACAGAACTTTTTCTGAAGCCACCAGGACCAGGCTGATCGAAGCGTTACAGCACAAGTACGGTTCCGTAGAAATTCCGGGCTATAGCTGCAAATTTTATTAAAATATAAAGCTAGTTAGTGTTTTTTAGTGTAGTAAAGTTATTTCTGATGCTTCTTAGCAGGTTTTTTCTGTAATTTAAGCCTCAGGCTTAGGCTTAGGCTTAGTGCTTAGGCTTAGGCTTAGTGCTTAGGTTTAGGCTTAGGTTAGGCTTAGGCTTAGTGCTTAGGCTGAGGCTTACTGCTTAGGCTCAGGCTTAGTAGGTGGGTCAGCAAAGGTTAGTCTTAGTTGCTTGCATCAAATAAAAGGACCTTTGCTACTGTGGAATCATAAATAAAGCTGCACTTTTAAACCTAACTTTGCCTGTCAGTGCCAGCTTGGTGCTGAGCATCAGTGACGTTTTCAGATTGTATTTATGACGTTCTATTTCATTAGAAATAGCTACTTATGACCAAAGATGCATATTTTTCTAGAAAAATGTAATAAATTTAATGTCTACGCAAAAAGAAACTAAAACTTTTGATATGTAAGCTCAATTTAACAATGCATATTTAGCCTCTTTTTTTAGTTGGCAAAATTAAGATTTTTAGTATGAGTGAGCTAAATATGTTGCAAACAAAGCTGTATTAAGTATATTATTATGTGTCATTTTATGACGATCAAACTTTAGGCTCGTATTACGACTGTATTGGTCATAATTTTCGATGATTAGCCCCAGTATGTCGAAAAACGATGATTTTCGACAAAAATTGAAATTTTTCGAAAATGTATAAATCAACGTTTTTTCGCTTGGAAAGTGCTAAAAATGAACTCAGCGCATGCGAAAACCTATAAAAACGTGTTTTTACGGTGAAAAAATATCACTTTGAATTTCCCCCCCCCGCCTCAGTTGCACCACATACAACAGCTACATCAGCTGCGGAACAAGATAAAGCACTTTACACTGGCCCTAATATTAAAGGTAACCATAGCTATCACGTTGGTTTTAGTCATTGTCTGAGAATACAAGTTTACCTTCACCTTAGTTGTAAGTTATCCTAACTTTACCTGCTGGTGATTTGGAGAATATATACTGCCCCTGAAATTTTTAAACGTTTTGCCAGATTTTACGTGAAAATCCCATATTTTCTTTGTAGTCTTTTTGTCTACTTTCAGCAGGTGTTTTTTCAGCGCATCGCCGTGGGTGGCATCGGTCGAGGTCGCGCCAAAAACGTAACAGTTGCAGCTGATCCAGTGCCTGGGAAGTTTGGTGACGATTCATGTGCCAGATTTCCGAGTACGCTTAGCTTTTGATACTGTGTCACTGTCACCAGATGCTGGCCTAGTTGCTAGACTCACCTCACGGCAGTTTGAGTTACCTTTTCAGTTATAACTGAATAATAATTATCAGTGTAGCATTGGACGAAGTTTATCAGTAACTACTTATATATAAGTTATTCCTGTGCAATTTCTTTACTGACGGGACTGAGTGATAAACATAAGTTATTTTAATTATATATAGTAAATATTGTGCAGCTCATTTTGAATACAGGTACTAATAACTGTTGATTATCGGATCAACTGCCGTGGGGGGGGGGGGGGTTGTGAACCTATTTTTGGAGCAGAGCACCTTTAGGGAAGCATTTCCTTTTCCACAAATTTGGATTTTCTGAGCTATGACCCCTTAAAAATTGCATTTTCAGTGGTTTTGGAAGTCAAAGTAAAGTTTGAAGCAAAAATGACTATATATAATCTTAGTTTTTGGATAGTTTTGAGTGCGTTATGATGTTTTAGAGTATCGTCTAGGCTAGCTAGCAGATCAGGGTTGGCGCGATAGCGCCAAACCCTAGAATAGGACCCACACACCATATTGCGAGATTTTAAAATGAATTTTTTTAATAACTGAAAATTTATGCAAGCAAATCTGTTTTAATTTGGTATGTGTACTTGCCTGGGGGACGGCTACATGCTGGCCAAATTTCAGGCAAATCGGTTGGGTATTACCCGAGATATGAAAAATCGTCTCCCGCAAACTCGGATTTTTCCGTCTTTTTTTTTTTTCCCGGTCGCAAATCTCAAGAAATACACATTGGCGGGGCACTTTTTTGTGCTATTTATATTCAATCTGGTTGGGAATAGAGGCATTAGCAAAATGGTGTTCTAGGCTTTTGCCGTTTTGGCTCTGCTGGGAGGGGGGAAACCCCTTTTTTGGGCCTCGAAAAATGGCAAAGTCCGGTAAAAATATGTGCCAGCTTTTGAGACGTCACGCAAACAGCCCAAGTCTGATCTTTTGCATGCATGGTAGTGTAGTGGGGTTGTAGTGCATCTGCTATTTTGGAGTCGATCGTGCCACTGTAGCACTGGGGAGGGGGCTCGGAAGGTACTGTACGTGTATTATGGGGGTAGGCTACCTACGGGCAGTGCAGCCAACACGGTTATAGATGGAGGCCTGTCGTCTTGTATTCGAATATAAACCCATATACTGTGCATTGCAGCGTGCTATTAGTTTTGTTGTCAGACTTACGTAGTAGCCAGAACTGGTGCACCCCCCTGTGATACCGTTGAAAACATGATTTTTCATGATTTTCTCAATGTATAACGCTTTAATGGGTAACTGCTCGTTCTGTATTTCTATTGCAACGTAATATATATGTGCAGGGGTATCATTTGATACGTTTTGGTCTGCGTTGTATGCTCTGTTCCACTTTGGCAACCCTGGCAAAGTGCCAAAATGGTCAATTTGACCAAATTTTTGAATTTTTTCAGTTTTGTCAAAAAACTGCGAAAAGGGGTAATTTGAGGTGCTGAACGCGAATATAACGTTATTTTGACAAAATAATTAGTATTTCCTTCCAAAATAGTGCTCAGTGGTCAAGTACGGTTGTGTGTACTATACATAGGAAATATGTAGGCAGTACAGCCAAAACGGTTACAGATGAAGGCCTGTCGTCTTGTATTCGAATATTAGCCCATATACTGTGCATTGCAGCGTGTTATTTGTTTTGTTGCCGCATTTACGTTGTAGCCAGAACTGGTGTACCACCCTGTGATCCGTTGAAAAGATGATTTTTCATGATTTCATCAATGTATAACGCTTTAAGGGATAACGGCTTGTTCTGTTTTTCTATTGCAACTTAATATATAAGCCAGGCGTGTCAGCTGATACTGTTTGGTACGCGTCGTAAGAACTGTTCCACCTTGGCAATCCTGGCAAAGTGCCAGAATGTCAAACTGACCAAATTTTTGAATTTTCTTAGTTTTGTTGAAAAACTGTGAAAAAGGTTAATTTGAGGTGCTGAACGTGAATATAACGTTGTTGTGAGGAAAAAGAATTGTTTTCTTCTAAAAAAGAAGCAGTGTAGCCAAAACAGTTATATACAGATGGACTCCTGTCGTCTTTTATTCGAATATAAACCCACTCCTGTCGTCTTGTACTCGAATATAAACCCATATATTTACTGTGCATTGCAGCGTGCTATTTGTTTTGTTGCCAGATTTACGTAATAACCAAAACTTGTGCAACCCCCGCCCCCTGTGATACCGGTGAAAACATTTTCATGATTTGAAGCTGAATCTCTCAAGCGGAAAAATGGATAGGATTATTATAAAAATGCCCTTCACAGAAGGGCAGCAATGTTAGTAGAATAGGAAAGCGGAAAAATGCTAATATGCTTGTTAAACACCCAGGACAAGTTTTGCCGCCGAATAGGAAAACGCAGCTTGCTAAATGAAGCGGACAAGAGTTGTGTCAGAATAGGAAAACGCAGCTTTTTAAATGAAACGGACAAGACTTGCGTCAGAATAGCAATCGCCCTGCGACACGTCAGTGCTTTCTGCACCCTATTCGCGCGAACTAATCAGCCATTATCATGAGCTGCTCTGTTGCCGGAAAAGTATAGTATACATAGCTGGTTCTTGATGTTATTTACAAAGGCAAGCCATTACCGGAATAAACATTCTTGTAATGAGTCGTACATTCACAAGAATCATTAATCGATCATAGCGGTCATTCGTTTTTATTTTTACACATATATACGTACATGTGTTTAATCATCATAAACATTTAAGTAGACTAAGCTTCGTGTTGAATATTAGTATGTACTTGCTGTGAAATGTTTATTTAAAATATGTCATTCGTAACTTTCGGGAAAGATGTTTACAAAAATAGATATGTATGTAATATGTGAAGAAGTTTAAATTAAGTAACTGTATATCTACTTTACACTAACAAGTCCTGACATGTGAATATGTGATAGTATATAAGCGGCAAGAATGCTTTTCCTAGTTATTCGCGCGAATAGGGTGCAGAAAGCACTGACGTGTCGCAGGGCGATTGCTATTCTGACGCAAGTCTTGTCCGTTTCATTTAAAAAGCTGCGTTTTCCTATTCTGACACAACTCTTGTCCGCTTCATTTAGCAAGCTGCGTTTTCCTATTCGGCGGCAAAACTTGTCCTGGGTGTTTAACAAGCATATTAGCATTTTTCCGCTTTCCTATTCTACTAACATTGCTGCCCTTCTGTGAAGGGCATTTTTATAATAATATATTGTGTTCCTCTTCTGGTCCTCTGTACATTTTAAAATTGTCACTATGTTGGTATTTTTAGGCAGAGGCTTCGGTGGTCGTGGTGGTCGTCCGGAAGCCTGTACCAATTGTGGCGACGAAAGTCATTCATTTTCACATTGTCCTCAAAAGCAAGGTATATAATACTATACTAATTCTTGTCTTTAATGTCAGATCAACTAAAAAATTCATGTCCACCGTCCCGCCCCAATATGTCGGAAAATGAAGATTTGAAGTTTGAATTTTAATTAATATAAAGTTTTAATTTTTTCGATAACTGATAAATCGACATTGTTTCTCTTGTAAAGGGCTAAAAATTAACGCAATCGAGTGCATTTGAAAATTTATAAAACCGTGTTTTTACGTTGAAAAATGGGAATTCCACACATGTTGAAACTGCACCACCACTCACCAGTATAATATTATATAGGCTGACGGCTGTACGCCAAACGTTGGCATTTTACGACCATTTTTTGCTGCATTATGTCTCTTTAAAAGTTTGGCTCTAACGTTGTTTTAAATGGATACTGATTACTGAAGCGCAATATTTCAATTTCCCTAAATTTATAGAAAAAAGCCTGGAAAGTCTTAAATGTTTTTGTCGAATTAACTAATTAAAGTTGCATATAGGTGGCGCCGGCGGTCGAGGTTGCTTCAATTGTGGCCAGCCGGGACATCGAGCAAACGAGTGCAGTGAACCCCGCAAAGGTTTGTTGCAAGCAACAAGTCTTGTGTTAATTTCAGACATACATTCAGCTCCTTTTGGGTATTTATTGATGACTTTTGGTTTTGGTATTTTATATAATACATGTCCGCACTGTAACTCTCATGTGGCATAAACATAGCGCAAAATTTATTTGTTCTGTCTGTGAGCTATCTCAATATCTACAACCGTGTATATATTTAGGCAAAGTTTAGAATTTCACAACGACGCTGTTGGGGCTGTAAGTGCGTTATTTTTTTGCTTTAGAAGGCGGAGGAGGAGGTGGTGGTTTTGGTGGCAATAAATTTGGAGGAGGGGGAGGTGGCGGATTTGGAAACAGGGGCGGTGAGAGTGCGGGCGGCTTTGGTGGAAGTCGGGGGGGCGGTGGCGGTTTCGGAGGAAACAGGGATGGTGTCGGTGGCAGT
This sequence comes from Trissonchulus sp. WLG1_4, assembly GCA_030248245.1. NCBI lineage: Eukaryota > Metazoa > Nematoda > Enoplea > Enoplida > Ironidae > Trissonchulus > Trissonchulus sp. WLG1_4. Next base: position 5,847 of record JASANF010011678.1, on the reverse strand, counting down.
GGTGGCGGGGGCGGGGGGTTTGCCAAATCTGGAGGTGGATTCGGCGGAGACGGAGGGGGAGGAGGCTTCGGAGGAAAGCCCGGGGGATTCGGTGGGCGTGGCGAGGATACTAGCGGGGGAGGTTTCGGTGCTAAGCCCAGTTTTGGAGGCGACAATGATGGTTCAGGGGGTTTTGGTGGCCGAAGTAAGAGAGTTTGTGTAATAATGTTCTCAAAAAGCTCAGATTCATGCTCATGAAAAATTTCCAGGTTCCAGCCATAAAGTATTTCTCTCGTCTTTCTGGTATATATTATAGTTATTTGCATTTTATGTTCAGTGAGGTTCATTGTGTCTAGTTTCAGTATTGAAAATTTCATGACAAGATCAGTATTGAAACTTATACGAGAAGTAGTATATTATCTATGCAAATGAGTTTCTCAAGAAATAGATTAAAAATCATAGTAGTATAATATCTGTTTGAAAAAGTTCTAGAAACCAAAACGTAGCTAGAGAAAAGTCAATGTACAAAATAGCCATATTTGTGTTTTTGTATTCTTCATCTGCTTTATTGAAATATTCACTGGTAATTAAGTCAGTCAGTAGTCGCCATACATGATCCCGCCCTCACCCCAGAAGGTCCGCTGCCCCCCCCCCTCACACCGACTAAATTGGCAGTTTAAAAAAATTGCTTAGCAGCCCTTCTCCCGATCTACCGTTCCTCTCTACGGCCAGAAAGGTCGATCTTCCTAAGTGTTGTTGTTGTTGTTGTTGTTGTTGTTGTTTCAGCCCGCGTCACAGGGATAAAAAGTCCCTGAGGTACGCGACCGCCTCTTTAGGCTGGGTGGCCAAAACAGACATCGGGGGGCTGGCGGATCCAAAAAGGTTTAGACGGTGGCGGTCATAGGCTGGGCAAGACATGACATGTGCGATGTCTTCCGCACACAGTTTGCAGCGTCTGCATAGGCTGCCGGCTTCGTCTACTTGTTCTAGGCGGTGAATGTAGCTTCTCAATTTGGTGCTGTGGCCACAGCGTAGCCGACTAAGCAGGATTAGGTCTTCTTTGCATAGTGTTTTCTCGGCTAAGCTGGAGGCGCCTTCGGAGAAAACCAGTTTGAGTAGGGGGTGGTCAGGGGCTGGGTCAGTGATTAGTCTGTTGATGGCAGCTTTGGCTGCTCTGAGGGACACAGGCACGTCCGAGTGATCCATTTCAGCGCCCCTTTTGGCTGCAATGTCTGCTGCTTCATTGCCGGGGAGGTTGACGTGGCCGGGGACCCATTGTAGGGTAATTTCAGCCAGTTTAGCGACGGAAAGCAGTTTCTTGCGCAGGTTAGAGCTGCACAGGTCGGTCCAGTTGGGGATGGACTCTAACGACCTTAGGGCGCTCTGACTGTCCGTGCAAATGAGGATGTTAAGACGCTGTTGGCCATCTTGGATGTTTTCCTGGATTAGGGACAAGCAGTGCGAGAGTGCCAAGCATTCACAGTCGTAGCTGGATGTACTAGTGGCGCCAGGGAAGCTGTATGTGTCGATGATTGTGGGGTTTTGAGGCCCGCCTGTGGTCCGTACAACCCCGCACCCACCCCGGGCGCAGCCCATTGAGGCTGAACCGTCCGTGTACCAGGTCTTCTGCATGGGACCAAGTAGATTGATGGTACGAAAGGTTTCAGATAGCATGTTGTTGTTGTTGTTGGTTGTGGTGAGCGGCCGGGGCCATATCAGAGGAGGCTCAGTGGAGCCGCCTCAGCCGATGCAGCAATTTGATTGTGGCCAGGGGGTGACCAAGTGCGTCCCCGGCCTGCAGTGAATGGCAGGACAGGCAAAAAAGTGGTCGATGTCTTCATCTTGTTGTTGGCAGTCAGGGCAGAGCGCGCTTTGGGCCAAGCCTATTCTGGCCCTGTATCTCTGAATTGCCCTGGTGTGCCCTGTCCGGAGTCGGGCCAAAGCTACAGCTTCTTTTCTCGTGAGCCCTAGCTTGTCCCCGAGTGTAACGTTGCCAATCTTCCTAAGTGGCTATTTCTTTTGTATTGTTTACGTGGGCATTTTTTTCACAGCAACTGGTTTCCGTTTTAGGCGGTGGTGGTGGCAGCGGCTGTTATCGTTGTGGACAGGAAGGTCACATTTCCAAGAATTGCCCAAATTCCGATGCTGCGGGTAAGATTTCTCATGTATTTTGGACGCCAAAATTTATGGTTATTTTTAAATACCTTTTGGGTTATATTTTTTGCATAGATTGTGGATTGACAATTTTATGTCTGTGATGGTGTCTGTTTTGTTAGGTGGTGGAGGCGGCGACGGGTGTCGCAATTGTGGTGAAATGGGTCATTTCGCACGCGAATGCCCAAAGCCTAAAGGTAAGCCGCACTATATTTTTTAAGCGTATATTCATCCAGACCCTTATTTAAGTTTGACGCACGCATCAACCAGCACGCTAACGGTATGACCGCAGTGTTACAATGTCATTTCATACGCGATCCTCAGTTGTATTAATATTCAAGAATTCAGGCTGAAGTAAAATATGTTAATTCGTTAGACAAAATAATGTCCCTTAAGGTACTACTTTGAATAGTTTATTTTTAGGCATTCGAAAGGTATTATCATTTAATCTGAAGCCTGCTTGCGTCTGTTATGTTTTTTTAATTTTTGTAGCCAGTGGTGACGGTGCGTGTCGCAATTGTGGGGAGACAGGTCATTTCGCCAGAGAATGCCCAAAACCCAGATGTGAGCAGATGTTTTTTTAAGATTTGCACAGAATAATGTAGGCCCAAAAATTTATTTAACGTTTAAAGTGCTGAAGCGCTTCTGTGTAGCCAGTCGCACTTGGTTTTGTGCATATCCGATTTCGATCAGTTAAAGCAAGTGACAGTGTTCAACTTATGCATTTGCACTAGTCTTATTTGTTGGAACAGTGATGTCTTTATTTTATACTTTTCGTATAGTGTTCGCCTTATTGGCGTAAGCTTTTTTCAGCGGCTAAAGCTGACCAGTAGTCTTAATCACACCCACACCTGCGGGCTAGATTTTTGTTTGAAACAGCATGACACCCAATCTTTAGTCACCATGAGAAACGGAGGTCAAAGGTCAGATAAATAAATAATTGGATGTTTTTTTTAATTTTCAGTAGACGCTGAAGGCAACGAACGCCCCCCTCCAGTGACGTACCAGCCTCCGGAAATTCCCACTGATGATACCATTTTCGAAATGCACGCCACTGCTGGCATCAATTTTGACAAATACGACGATATCGATGTGACCGTCTATGCTGGAGAACAGAGGCGCAGTCTGAAATATCCCAAAGCAGAGTAAGCCTATAACTATGATAGGACTATAGTTATAGGAACGGTGACTTGGGTCCGTCGATTCTTAGTTGAAGTCATACCTATAGGCTGAAAAGTTGTAGATATGCACCGGGATATGGGGCGGGTAGGTCGTTTCGGAGTTGCAGGTTATGTCACCGTATGTGAAACCAGCTGAATAGCTGACTGAACCACAGGTTTATACAACTCTGTTCAACCTGTGTAAGTGGGAGATGACTACTCATTGCATGATTTTCCGATTATCTGCTCAAGTTTTTTTGAAATATTGAATTGATTTGGTGTTTTTATCATATTTTGAACTTCTTCGCATTAATTGAAGTTTTGATTTTTTTAGAACATTCAAAGACACGGGTCTGCATGAACAGCTGCTGTTGAATATCAAGAAAAACGGGTACTCCAAGCCAACCCCTGTGCAAAAGCACACAATCCCCCTCATCCTACAGGGTCATGACATTATGGCCACTGCTCAAACTGGTTCTGGAAAAACGGTTGGTTCATTTTTGTTTAAATAATTATGGTTGTAGTAACAGTTTTGTCGCGGGTTTGTTTTGAAATTTAGTTACTTGTGTATAGTTGTCAAAAGTTTTTGTCGCGGCGAAGGTTTGGAGAAGGTTTTTATGTCAAGTTTTTGTCCGTTTTTAGGCAGCCTTTTTCCTGCCTCTGTTGCACAAAATGATCGAAGAGAGAGATGTGCCTGAGCCAGGGGAACAGCAGGAACCAACCCTCGTCTGTCTGGCGCCCACACGGGAATTGGTCATTCAGCTGTACACCGAGTGTTCCAAGCTGTCTAAGGGTATGATCATTGCTGCAGCCTGTTTTGTTTGGGGATTGGCTTTGCATAGCTAGTCCTTTGTAGTTTGTATTTCTGTATAAAAGAGCTTTCTGTATAAACTATAAACAGCTACTAGATGCATAGATAATGAAATTATCACAAGCTCAAAAGTATCCGGGGAGTGGGGACCAACTGTTTTTACTCACTGCAAATGATTTTTACTGAAACATATAGACTGGTTCATTGGCATTTTTTCTACTCCTTCAGACTGCAACATCCGCTGTGTGCCGACATATGGTGGCGTGAGCATGCAGTACACGCTGGACAAACTGCGCCGAGGCGCCAATGTCATCTGTGCCACCACTGGCCGATTCAAGGATCTGTTAGGTCGCGGACGGGTATGCTGCAGTTTATCAGTGCACTGTAACATGCTTTCCTGTTTCCGTCGCTTGCTATGACATTGGTAGCATGAGTATCTGAGAATGATGCTGAGTATTTATATTAATGTATTAATACTGCATAGCTTTTTTGAAGCATTGTCACGTGTCACGCCATAATGACATGATTAATTTGCTTCCACCTGATAATTTAATGACCCCAACCAGGGTTTTTTTTAGGCCATAGCTAAGGCCATGGCCTAAATTTTTCCAGATTGCCGTAAACTTTTTCAGCTGTGGTTGAAAAAAAATTCAGATATATACGTCTCCAATTGATCTTAATTTGGCCTAAAAATCAAAAATTTCACCAAATTTTTTTCTGGGGGCTGCCGCCCCCAGACCCCTGCGACTCTGGCTTACTGTCAGGGTTGGCGCGATAGCGCCCAACCCTAGAATAGGAAGATTTAGTACTATTGCGGATTTTGAGAATTTGAACTTTTTGTAGATCAAAATATAGAAGAGCTTTTTACACGAAATTTTGTGTGTGGACACCCCTTGGCAATACCTAAATGCTGGCAAAATTTCAGCCGGATGGGTCAAGTAATTTCTGAGATACCCCCGGGGACCCTCCAAAATTCACGGACCTTTCGCTCTTTTTTTCCCAGAATTTTTCTCGCCGGTAGTTCATCGGAGCGACACCTTTTTTGGTTTTCCACATTTCGTATAGCCTGCAATGGACACGGAAAAAATGGTTTTGCTCGGGTGTTTCCGTGAGAGGCTGTGCTGGGAGGGGGGAAACCCCTTTTTTGGGGTCCAAAAAATGACTAAGTACGAAAAAGTTTAGCACACTTTTCAAGAAGTTGCGCAAAACGGCCAGTCATGATCTTTTGCATGTGACGTGGTACAGTAGTGGAATAGAAACTAACATGGGCTTTTTTTAAATTTCGGCCTATAAGCCCCAGGGCATGCCCATACCCCCCGCCACGTGTATTACGGGGGTAGGCTCGCTACGGGCAGTGAAGCTATCATGGTTATAGCTGGAGGCCTATCGTTTTGTATACGAATATGAATCCATATGCTGTGCATTCACTGGTATTATCACTTTCTTGCTCAGATGTTGAATAGTCCCCTAGACGGTACCCCCCCCCCCTGTTGGCTGTGTCATGTATGCGCGTACGTAACTTCACAGTAGAATAATTAGGTTTGCTGTTTGTTTTTCATGATAGTTTAGGTTTTTTCGTGCAATATGGATTGTGAACTTGCGAACATATCATATTAATATCCATTGCCCCCCCCCCCCAGGGTGTTCCTAAAGGGGACTCGGGACCCTTTTGCACTTTTGGGGTCAAAATTTTTTTTCGAGTTTATTCTCAAAAAATTGTCTCTAGGAGTAGTTTGGTGTCCT